>JAPEVF010001179.1:0-12918 GCA_029747585.1 Pleurotus djamor | reverse complement strand
GCAGAGGATATGTTAGCTACTGTGGAGGAGGCTGTTGCAGCCGCTCGACCCTCTTCATTGACGACCCCGGCTCTTATGACATTTCCTTTCTCTCTAACTTCTCATGCGCTGCTCTGAACTGTTCTGGGACAACTTTGTCTCGTTTCGTCGTCATGCTTTGCTCATCCGGCCGACCACCTATGCCCATCATCGGTCTTGTGGTTCATTCCCCTCATCCCAGTCAATACATGCAACGTTTACATTTTTACCAATCGAGTATCGCGCTACGTTATTTCCACCTCATCCCCAAGTATACCCTTTACACTCCGATATCCCTTCATAGATGTATTGCGAACGTGTGACCCGACTTCATAGATTATAATACGAGACAATACCTTTGGTTGATAGAGCACCGCATATTTCAGCATTTATTCTAACAGTTTTCTTCCGCCTAATGAACGTTTGTTGGTTTTACGGTTGTCGGAAGTCGGAAAACATGATTCACGAAGTACGAGATACAACCTGGATACAACAACGCAAACATCATAATTTAGAAATAAATATGAGCATAGTATAGCTGAGGGTACGATATCAACCACCTCGTCTCTTCTTCATCTTCTCGCTCAGAGAGCCGTCCAGTTTTTGTATGAGTGCCTTCGCTTGTGCAAGCTCTTCGAAGGAGATCTGAGAGTCCCCAGTGGTATCTTGCATCAGCGCGTAAGCTCTTTGTAAGACATCTAGTTTCGACGAGGTAGTTCGGCTTCTCTTGAGAGGGACCGCACGCCGATTAGAACTGGAGGAAGGGTGGAGGAGTTCTTGAGGTTCCGTCTGAGAACGGGAATCACGAAGGTGGGTATTGGTATGGTAAGAGACCTCGAGAGTGTCGTCTTCGTCGTGTTCTTCTGTAACTAGCAGGGACGTCAGCAGAGTTATCAGCAGAGAGGTGGAGGGAAAAGGTCGTACTAAGTGGTTCTGTCCCTGCTGCAGACGAAGGTATAGGAGATGATCCTCTATCCAAGTCCAGAAGCATCTGCGACCCTTCGCCTAGGTATCAAAGAACATTCTCAGCAAGAACCGACTCTTGATGATACAGAAATCCTTACTGTCTTCGAAATTATCATGAAGAGATGATATGTCACGACTGGAAAGTCCGACTTCCCAGCTATCATAGTCATCCTCTGAAGAAGAAGCGTCTTGGGAGGGTTTGACTCGGTGTGATATAGACGGAGCAGAATCGACGAAAGAGAAATGATCATCGTCCTTGGATTCCTTGGACTCTGAAGAAACTTTGCGCCGTTTGGATGCATTGGCTAACAAGGCTTTAATGACGCAGCAGTGTAATAGCACAGTGAATGGGACGAACCGAGTGGCGTAGTTTCTCGCTTTGCTCGTCGCGTCGGACTATCCTCATCGAATCCATGACTGGCCGGAGAACTTAAGACATCTTGTGGTGTTTGGCTAGAGTATTGGTTAAGGCCAGCCAACGCGCTGAACGGTTGATATAACCTAGAGAACCCAGGTGAAGTTAAGAAGGGGTTATCTGAGCCAGGAGACGGCATGAAGGGCTTGATCTGCCCTGCTTGGCTACGCGGGGTATTCGACATCACGATCGGGAGGGCCTGAGACCGTGTTCCCAATGCGTGTCCGAAAGGTGACTGGGACGACGCGACGATAGACTGTGGCTTGAAGACGCGCAGTCAGAGAGGATGGTCACGGCAGTAGGAGGTGTAGACTCACAGTGATCGAATGGTCAGAGGATGAGTCTACCGTTGACAAGTCCACCGCTAAATGAGAGCCGAAAACATCGTCATACGCTCGGAGACACTGCTTTAAAGCGTCTGGGTAGGCATTGACGAATTCCTGATGGCCGAGGAAAGATGCCTGCCAATAGGTCTTGAATATGGTAGGACCTAGGCCCGGGGAACGAGGACGCTTGAAAGCGGCGATAAATAAGTCGCAGAATTCGTGAAGCAGATTCGCATGAAGGGGAATCGTTCGCAGGGCGTCGAGGGATGCTGAATAAATTGGGATAACCTGGGTTCTTCTTAGAATGCACGATATGCGGGTTCGAGGTAGGCGAAAAACGAACCGATGTGTTGTATTCGTCGTCCGATAAAATAGTTTGATCGTCCTTGATCCACAAGCAGATACTTCGTCGTATTTCCTTTAGGGTTTGGAAAATACCGAGTTGAGGAGTCCCTTTTATTAGGCCAAGTACAATAGGGAAAAGATGCAGTGCGCAGGAGCGGGACTCTGGCAAAGGATCGTAGAGCTTATGCAGTGTGGCGTCTAGGACGCTGAGGTATTGCAAGGGTGGGCGGGCGACGGGGGTGAGCTGTGAAAGGAGACCAATCACGATCTGAGGCATGTCTGAGAGCCTGAACAAAATTGAAATCACGAGTCCGGTATAATGCAAAGGGCTGAGAAGACGTACAAGTCGCAAGCTCGATCGCCAAGACGCTGCATGAATTGGTCGAGGACGATAGTGGCAGCTACATCATCTTCTGCAGCTTTATCAACTGCGTGTTGGAGATTGCGCTTCCAAATACCGAGCTCAGACACAGACATCGTCCAGGATCTAAGCACCAGCTTGAGCATGAGGAAGAATACGCAAGGATGGCTACTTACCGAAATGGAATCGTCAACAAATGTGCGATTGATCCCCAACTCATCGACGAATCTGCGGTAGCACAGTGACTGGAGAGTATACCATAAAGCCTCCGCCTTGTTTGCAAGTCCAGCGCGGAAGAGAGAATTTCCACAGATCGTTCGCTTGCAACGGAGAAAAGTAGTGAACATGCAGAGTTCCATACCTCGACAAGGTCTGGGTCCGAGAGATCAACCTTTCGCGCAACTAGGCGATGTAAGATAGTCTCAGCGACTTCGACGAGGTCGGATGCAGGAAGTACATCCTTGAGGACATTGACCATTTGAGTTCCAAGCTGTAGTGGTGCGACAAGGGATGCTGGCGATGCAGCTGATGGCGCGAGTATATCAGATAACACGCGAGTAACGTCCTCTTGTAACGAGTCATTCGATACATCACGATTGTGGATTTCCTCCGGCTGAGCTCGAGCTAATAAAAGAGCCTGCCATGAGCTGACCAAATGAACCTATATATCTCTTGAGTTCGAGTTTGATTCGACACGAGAAGGGAGCGGCCAAGTCGCACCTGAGATGGATCGTCTTCAACAGAGTGATCTGTGAACGATTTACAGGAAATCGTCCAGAGCTCAAAAAGTGCGGACCAATGTTCCAGGATTTGAACTTCCTTCAAAGCTGGAACGCGTAGAATATCGAGATCTGACGCCGTCTTGACTATGTCCGAAAGACGGCCAGGTTTAGCCCGGATAACGTTGCCATCAAACAGAAACTTTGGTAAGAACGGAGCGGAATCCCATGAAGCAACAGAGGGAGCTGGGCTACTCGGGAGTTTTGATTTATTCAGCAATTTCCCCAACAACCAGATCCCTTCTAGCTTCACCGAACTCCTACTGTGTCGTAGCATCACCGCAAGGAGGTCAAGGATATTCTTCATCACATCACGATGGACAGAGACGTCGAACAGTCGAATGACAAGCGCGGCTCCGACGCTGGGTCTCAGGTCTTGTGAGAGAAACTGAAATGCCTGCTCGCTCTTCAGTGCCGAATCCACCTTCTTTTTACTTCGGAAATTGTGGATATTCCCGAATGACCAAGTAAGGCAGTTCCAAACGTGAGACTGAAGGATGTGAACCACTGCGTTAGGATGAACCAGTGACAATCCGAGTGGGGGGACCAATGTCTTGAGTGCCCGAGATGAGTAGAATATCAGGCCGTCACAAAGGATCACGATGGCGGAGATGAGACAAAGAGCCCAGACAGGACCGCGTCCAACGCGTGAAAGATCTACGACAGACATTGCTTCGGAGAGCACCGCCGATAAGCGAACAGAATTTGGCTTCGAGTCCATGAAACCCAAGATATAACCTGAGAGCTGTTCACTTGTCGGAGCTGGGGTAGAGCCTGCAAGCTTAGCTGAGCTGAAAGCACAGAGAACCGAGGCTGCCGCCGCACGGATATCTCCGTCTTCAGAGACAGAGTGTTCAAGAATCAAGGGGGCCTGAAACGACAGTTCATCCATGAATTCTTCAGGGTGATCACGGACAAGGTTCTCAGTAGCCTAGGAAGAGGCGTTTACAACATGCTCCACGATGACTACAAGGACGTACCTGTAACGCATCCACGAGAACTCTATTCTGACCGACATCTCCATTGATGCACCTCGAAAGGGCACGTACTATTTCATCTTCTACGGACGCCAATATGGCAGAAGGGAGCCTTTGCGTTTTGAGTAGCCATATGGAAAGCCCAATTGTGGTGGGCCGACAGAGAGGGGGGGGCTTCGGATGATCCCAGCCCAGAGATACGGAGTGCGAGAACCAGGATCGATCGCAAGTCATGGGCTAGGGAGAGATAAGCGACTAAACCCAAGCACAAGCTGAGACAAGTCTCACCAGAAAAGCAACCGTATAGGGCGGGGGAAATGAAAATGTCTGAGACTAGACAGAGAGCTTGATGACATAGATTAATGGAGTTTCGTACGACGTCGGCGACCTCCTCCTCATTATATGTGGGTTGGTAGAAAATACAATTGATATCCCGAATTATTGCTTCAGCGATTGCTGGTGAAGAGTCCTTGAGAAAGGGGAGAGACAGGTCGTGTTGGGTCGTAGTGAAAGCGGAATTAGCCTTTACACGGTTGGAGAAGATACTATAGGCTTCGATGAGGTCGTGAACTGATATATACATTGTCCCAGAGTCATTGATTGACTCAAGGAGAGTCTCGATCGGCGCTTGTAGACATAAATCATCTTGAGGGACAAGCGTTGGCGCGAGAGTGTCCATTTCCGCAGGCTTAATCAGAAGAATAAAGCGTTGCGGACCATATTGAACGGGACTGGATGGTGGTAGTTGCGGTACAAGTACAAGTTTCGGATACTCGTTCGTGTCGTGATCGCGTTTGGTTGGTTCCCACGGCAATATAATATAGACGCCCGAAGTAGTACTCCTAAATAGTCCTAGGTCTAGGAGTCATCCAGGGTCAAAATTTTACAAGTGCTCAGTATCCGAGAGTCATCTGTCTAAGTCCACTCAAAGGCGTCAGTATCCTCTCAGACAGGCGGAATGGCTACTCGAGTTTTCAGACGGGCCTTCAGTTAGCTTCAAAACTTCCGTCAACCTAAACCTGAGGATGAATCAGCATATTATACACGCAGATGCAACAATGGCCACAGTCATAGGAAGTCCTACAGTCGGTCCATCTACTTTACTTCCACCTGTTTGGCCTTCCCACCCGGGTAAAGGCTCTCGTTTCCCATTCATAACTCTCTTGAAGTATTTCGGTGCTATAAAGCCATCTTCATCGCCCTCGGTGAGGACCACGCCATTGGCAGATAAGAAGAACTTGATCCCATCGTCAAGAGCTTTCGGTACATCGATAAGGATGAGGATTTGGGAGCTGTTCCGCATACCTAAGACATGAAGATCAGCAGACGGTCCCATTCGAGGAACAACATGAGGGACGGCTCACCGCTGACGACACCCTCATCTACAAGACCCTGTGCGAGATGGATATGGTTGCGCTGCATTCTAGATAAGCCCTGCGTCTCTGGGAGAGCTTGAGTATTGCGTCAGGACGAGGGAAGCTGCCACAAACGTATTGAGTCCCATGCCTTCAGCGTAGTCCCATGCACAGCAACGCCGGATGGTATATCGGAGACAGCAAGTACCGGTTGTAGATCGACTTTCACTTCCTGAGAATTATCAGTCGAACAATCTTTGGAAAGACCCGATTTTCCAACGAACTTTCATAGAATGTCCCTGGTTCGCTCGGATCCACCAGACTTCCCTGCCATCTTCGGTCTCTGACATGAGATGATATCTACTCTTCGCATCGTTGTCGACTATCTCCCTTATCAGTTCGAATGATAGTTCCTTGAGCCTCGGGTTCGCAAGCTACGTTGACCATGAAAATAACAGACGTAATCGACGAGAAACTCACCAAATCTGTTACTTTCACATATCCATCCTGCCTTACTGGCAATCTCTCGCTGGAAGCGCCATGCCTCAGTAGCCAAGAAAGCGTCTTGGACAAACGGACTGCTGGCGAATCTCTAGGTAATCCACGTAGCTTGGAGGATTGGGGTTGAGGTTGCTTCTGGGTCTGAGGTTTCTTTTTACTTGCGTTGTTAGGACCCTTGTTGGGTCGCTTGGATTGCGAAGCCGAGTCTGCAGAGCTCATCGATACTTCGTGGGGAAAAGCGAAGGTGTTGATGGAATGAGTTGTGAGGCGGTGGCGTCGAGTCCTGACGTCAATAGCCTCGTGACCAGACCGCTATGAGGTCGTCGCTTGCAAAGGAGACCGTCGATAGACGGCCTGGCAGATCTGGTCTTAAAACTCGCAGGCAAGCCGACCTGTCAAGTTTTTGACAGAATTGCCACGTTTTTTCGCCACGTTCTTGCTTACGTAAATAGAAAACGTGGCTAATGTGACGATGGTTGGTAGCGCGGCGAGGACCTTCAGAAAGTTAGAATTGACGAGCACTCATACTTTGTCCTTTCAATGACTCTACAGAGTTTAGCATAAGTTCAAGAAGTTTGATTTACTTACCTTAGACCGCTTCCAAGCAGACTGTATACGGATGACTTTGCACAAACAGTGAACACGAGTGTCCTCCTCCATTTCAGGGGGGTCTGGGGGAGAAAGGGGTGACTGGGCTTAATCAGACATTGGTTCAGGCTTTAAGAGCCCGTTAATTCTCGGGTGTATCTTAAATTATGAGGTTTCAGTGGACGCTGTAGCTCGGAAATGTAGATAGTGAGTCTCCTCGGCGCATCGTTGTCGTAGGAGGTCTCCAGGAGGTCTTTGCTCGCGATCCACGTTTTCTGCGTACATAAGCAAAAACGTGGCTATTCTGTCAGATTTTTGACAGANTTTTTGACGTTCGGCTTGCGTGCGAGGTTTAAACCCAGATCGACCAGCCTGTCTATCGACAATATCATAGACAGGCTGGTCACGAGCCTATGACGTCAATTCATCGACGAACTTTCCAATCAGGATCAAGTTTCCATTCCCGGTTACCAGTGGGTGAGCTTACGACTCTTCACTTATTGAATTATCCTGCCTTGGGTGAACGCTACTGAAAGCTGCTTTGGCTGTAATGATGTTATATGATTGGATCAGCGAATGTTGCTTTGCTCTATGGATGGAATCTTGACGGATTGTTGACGGAACCATCGTAAGCAACGGAAGCTAATATGTTTTTGATTCCGCTGCTAACTGAATGGGTGGTATAGACCCTAGGTACTCGTTACCATGCAAGAAAGCTTGAATTTTTAAGCGAAAAGACCCAGGGTAACGCGTTGACGACGAGAAAACGACGAGATGTCGAGTACCGAATGTCGGGAAATGCCTGAAATGCCCCTTCGTGCTTGCCTTTGAACATCATCCGTATGTATTGTTCATCCGAGTTTGATTAAATGATTGTGACTGCCTATGGTACCGTCAGAATTCCCTCCCGTGGCGCTGCACCACATGCAGACTTGGAATTCTATGCACGAAATGCATTGTACCAGATCGTACCTGCGTTGCGTCGGTATGTTCCACTTTTCGCTTTAGCGTGAGTGCGTATAACTAACCATCTTACCCTGAAAATAGCTCCCTTGCCCCCCTGGTAACACCGAGTTTATGTTATAAAAAACAGACATGCGCCGGTGCACATAGATCCCCCAGCTACCTAAACATTCAATGCTCGTCCAGCTGGCGTTTGTACTTTTAGCTGTGGTAGTGCTCGCTTCGCTACGCAGCCGGACTGCGGGTGATGTGAGCCGCCTTCCATCCGTGGTACGCACGGAAGTGTTTCTCCGTTTGTCTGATTCTGACAGGATTATAATCCCCAGCCGTCTTCAATTTCGCATTGGATGTTTGGCCACGAGCTCCTCGTTTTTGTGCATGACGCTTCTCAGATGTACTCCACCTGGGCACAGTCCCTCGGCCGTGTATTCCGCCTCAGTGCGGCCTTGTTTCATCCAGACATCGTTGTCGTTACCGACCACAGAGCAATTCACCATATCTTCTCCCTCATCGACCTCTACGGGAAAGACAGGGCATTTCGACAACTTATCTCGCTCGCTGTTGGAAGAGGCATCGTCTGGGCAGAGGGATCTGAGTATGCGACTCAAAAGCGACTACTTTCACCAGCCTTTACGTGAGTAAACCCACCATTTTTGGGCCAATCGTTGTCCTTACGTTTACCAGAGCCGAGGCCGTGAAGGACATGGCGCCCGACGTGATCCAATGCGCAGAAGAGCTCGAAAGTAAACTTACCGCATATGTCAACTCACACGCCGACAACGGGAAAACTGTCCTCATCGACGTCATTGACCAGTTCAGTGCTTGTGCGCTCGACATTTTCGGGCGAGTGGGCCTCTGCCACGACTTTGGAGCTCTCAAGGCCATTCCTATCACTTCTAATCACGTCGGCGTCCGTGTTCAGTCCGAGACCGACGCCACCCGCATTCTCCACGCTTGGACGCAGTTGATTCACTCCAGTCGACAATTCTCAGCATTTTTCATGAGGGTCGTCATTCGAGCGTTTCCAATCATTTCCGACCTTCCTTTACCCGGCATGAAGAGCGTTAGCAGCCAGACAATCCAGCAACTAGCCAAGCCACTTTTAGAGAAGGCCTTGAGAGATTGCCATAGCGATCACCAGGGGAAGGACATACTTTCGATCCTTGTTCGCGAAGGGTCTGGTTTGACGGAAGATCAAATCATACAAAACGTGCGTCTCAATCTCATTTGGCAAGGACAAACACATTGACTCGTATGTCTAGATGTCTACTCTCTTGTAAATATCTCAACTTCCTCCTTGATTTACATGTACTTACTGGGGTATTACAGAACAGCCGGCCACGAGACGGTTGCTGGAACGGTGGCCTTCATATTATATGAACTAGCTCGTAGCCCCACGGATCAGGTGAGACTCTAGGACCGAAGTACCCCTTTTAAGTTGGAAATTCGCTGAAAAGTGGTTACAGGCCCGCCTTCGTCAAGAACTCCTAGAGCGAGGCCTCGCGCTATATAATGACATCGATAAGCTGCCGTATCTCGATGCCGTTGTCAAAGAAGGGTACGTGCTCTGATGTCGCTCATTGCCTAGCGATTCATGATTGATCTGTCCCAACCGTCAGCTTCCGACTACACCCTGCTTCGCCCATTACAGAGCGTGTTGCCCTTGCCGACGATGTTATACCCCTTTCAGAACCTATACAAGCCCAAGATGGCACATTGTTTGAGTCTCTCCACGTGAAGAAAGGACAGGTCTGTTGTATCTATCCCCCTTCGCGTACACCACTCATCAATCCACTATAGGTATTCGTCATTCCTTTCAAAGCGATCAATACCTGTGAATCAGTTTGGGGCTCTGATGGTAGCGCCTTCCGTCCTACACGATGGTTGAATGAACCCGGTGTAGAGAATGGAGGGATCCCTCTGCCTTCCCAGCTACCTCAAGGTTGGTCGGGCTTGGTTTCTTTCAGCGACGGCCCGAGGCGATGTCTTGGGATTAAACTAGGTTAGTTGACGCGTTTAACTACTATGATCATTTGCTTACTGACTATAACCTAGGTATCTTTGAGGTTAAAGTTCTCGTTGCCACCCTCATTCGTTCACTTTCATTCCGTGCAACGGGCCAAATTGTTCGAACCGTACCTTTGCCTACTCTTCAACCCGTGGTTGGGGACATAGGTGGGATATTGCCTCTTTTTATTTCACTTGCTCCTGTCGATTGATGTTCCTCGGACTGTTATTCGTGTAAATTATTACTACTTATCGCATTGGTTTATGATTTTCACTTTGAATTTTCCCAAGTACACGAAAGAGTTATCATGAATATATTCATTACACGTTAACGTCATGACTACAGAATGGTAAAGGATGGGCTGATGTTCCCGGAGTCACCGAATACTGTCAACCGATGTTTTAGCACAGATACGTAGCAGATTGGGCGGAATACCTACGAGCGACGATATAGTTATTTCCAGGGGCCACCTGTGAGGGAAGGAATAAGATATTAGAAGTCTCAAGTAGACTACGCGTTCATAGGCATACCTCGGGGGCAATGACGGTCGTCATTCCTTTGCGCAAGTCGATTCCACTAGCTAGTGGATGGCCTGATGGCAAGATTATTTGATTAACCCTGCCACTTCGATGATGCACAGAACATTTCTTACTCAGATTCAGATGTTCGCTACCGCCCGGATGGTCCTGCCACCCGAGTACTAGCTTCCCCTTTGGCGATGCATTCTTTGGGATACCGTTTGCGTTCCTGAGTTCATTCAATCAATTGTGCGAAAACATTGAAGGCGTGTTCGTAGTACTCACCACCTGACCGTCACATGAGAGTGAGGCTTCCAAACTGTGCCGTGGGTGGGCTCGAGGATAGGGGGACTGTATACTGTCCTCTCTTGTAGAGCATTTTTAGGTGATGCAGATGAGTTCGTGGCAGACAGGCCAACCACCAGGGAAGGCAATAAAGTGGTGAGAGCGAAAATTGCAAGGGATGACATGGCCTGCATGTAAGGATTGAGAGGAGGTTAAGGTGTAGTGGTGGTTCGAAGGTAAGAGAAGGTGATTATAATTGGTGCGGAAAGTCCATCTTTTATACAGCATTCAAGAACTGACTGAAGACAAACAATCTGGTATCCTCGCCCCTATTGAAACTCGCCCCCTATACTGAGTTCTTGGATGGAAAGCGGACCGGACCGGAGCCGAGCCAAGAACCGCGCTACAACCATGGAACCTGGCAAACGAGTATTTCCTCCTCTGTACAAAGCGACTCAGGATGCCCCTTTGGACAGGCTTGCATTTTTTCATATTCTTGAACGACTCAAGGTCGGCTCCATCATATTCCAAGTATCTTCAACTCACGGTATCAATCAGACACAGAAGCGGACGGGATGGGTAGATCATAATGTTCGTCCGAAAGTATTATCTCCTAGAGTCCTTCTAATATCTGACACCTAGTACAGATCAATGGAGCAGAAAGGTCTGTCGGCCCCCCTGGAATATCTCACACTCTCATTCACTACTATTCCACAGTATATCAGATCACATGTACCGAATGGCCGTCCTTGCAATGTGCTCTTCCGACAAAAAACTTGACATCTCAAAGTATGTACTTGGACTTGAAGGCTACTTTCTGCAGCTCATTGCGGACCGCGCCTTGTAGATGTGTCATGATGGCAATCGTTCACGATCTGGCTGAGGCACAAGGTTTTTAATCCAAGCCCACCGATCCAGTGAGTAGATATTGACAGTTCAACCCTTAGTTGGAGACATCACCCCAAGAGAGGGTATTTCTAAATCAGAGAAGAAGAGACTAGAAACTGTGAGTACTTGTGAAGTCAGAGTTGCCTAACCCCCTGTCACCATCTAATGGCAAAGCCAACGCAACCCAGGAAGCAATGCATAACTTTGTTCATGATATGCTGCATAACTCGCCTGCTGCGCAGAGAATCGAGGCTTTATGGCTGGTAAGTCCTCGGTGCTTCAAAACTTCGCAGATTCGCGCCTAATCCCAAATGAGGCAGGAATACGAAGCTGGTGAAACCCCCGAAGCTAGATTCGTGAAAGGTATTGCTGTTTATCTGTGTCACCTACGCTGATCCAGATCCATCGCTCTAGATTTGGACCGCTTTGAGATGGCGTGTCAAGGTGTGTTTCTAGATTCTCTTTCGCGATGGATACCTTCAATGAAGCGTATCATTATCATCATCCACCTGTAGCACTAGAATATGAAAGACGCGAGGAAAAGGACCTTCAATCCTTCTTTGACTCTAGTATACCGTTTCTCCGCCATCCTGAAGTTCGATCCTGGGGGAAGGACCTACTTGAGGAACGGAAAGCAGAGAGTGACCAGTCATAGAACTACGAAGTGAGGATTATATTTCTACGATAAGATTATCTTCTTCATCACTATCTTCGTTCGAAGGGGCAGACCCAGGCTTGGTGTCGTCAAGCTTCAATTGCCCCATGGTAACACCTACATCTTGCGTAACTTCATCGTCATCTATTGAATGAGATGGCTCGTCGCCTTTTATCAGTTGAACAAGGCGCTCCATATGCTCTGATATCTGTTGGATTGGCCCGTGTGAGCATTGAGCGGTCTCTGAGCTCGGAGACTCACTTTATCGACCGTTTCATTTTCATGAGCAGCCCTGATAATCTCATAGACGCCATGCTCTCTGAGATAATCCCTACCCCATCTAGTGTGGCACAGTAGGAGTAGTGTCTCTACGTGCGTTAGGCGGATTGTTGCGTCAGCTTCCCGTGTTTTGGTTGGTGGGAGGAACTGTAGGGCTGGAAGCAACTTTTCTTGGTCCTGCAGTAATGGTCAGATCGCGAGGATGATAAGTAAAATCGTGATCATACATCAAGTTCAAATTCTTCGGGTCCGGCTAACGGTAGAAGTATGTATGGCAGGGCGTCGATCCCTGGGGCCTCTAAACTCGANGGGGGGAACCTTTACCTTAACACTCTCTTGTGTTAAAAATGCACGATGACCGGGTACATTGAAGGCACAATTCCTGCATCATCGTTTTAGGTTGTGAGGCTAGAAAGATCGTGATGACATACTTCATTGCCGATGCAATTCCACCGCGTCGTATTTTATCAGAGTGCTCCGTGAAGACGACGATTTTAGCTAGGGGATATTCCAAAGGGGTACTGGGGTCCGTAGATGTTGGTGAGAAGAAGAGATTGCGACCAGCAGGCGACTGGAACCAGAATCAGTCAAGCTATCTAATAAACGTCGACAGAAAAGGTACCGAAGATATGTTAGCGAAGACAGTCGCAAGGAAGTGCAGGCTGGCTTTTCTCGGTCGCTTAGAGAGGTC
>JAPEVF010001178.1:0-12774 GCA_029747585.1 Pleurotus djamor | reverse complement strand
GGGATAGTMGATGATTGTGGTTGAGCATCGCCTGTGCTCAAYTGAGCRGGAGCYTGCGCTTGGGCGGAGCCATTCGGCTGGRCAGCAGGCGCAGRTGGACGGGTCTTGTTGCCCTTGAACGGAGGAATCGTTTGGATGAACATACTAACGGGCTTCTTCGCCGGTGGTGTATCGGTAGCACCGTTAGGCTTAACCGAGGCCGTCGAAGTCTTCTGGGGAGTGGCTGAAGCAGAAGGAGGCAGAGTAGTGGGTTTAGATGTAGCTGTGGATGGTGGGTTGGCTTTGCGGGCCTCCAAAACCTTATTGGACGACTGCACGGGGGCACGGGCACCGGGTACAGGTCCGGCATTGGCAGTGGAACCGATCGCTCTTGCCTGGGCAGAGGCGGCATCCTTCGAGGCCTTCTCACGAATGAGTTTCTGCTTCTCTTCATCCTTAGCTAAGATGGGCACAAGGTCGTCGGGGATCGGTTTATTCAACTGAAAGGTAGTGTCATCACGGTGGGAGGTGGATAGGATGGATAGAAGCGCACCTTAAAGCTTTGGCTAAACTTAACCAGCTCCGCCATGCGTTTATCCATTTCACTCTTAACAAGTGCTTGTCTTTTCTGAGTCAATCGTTGCTTCTCGTTAGTAACAAAGTCGCGGAATGCAGGCAATGGGTCAGCAGGCGGCTGGTATTTTATAACACACAATGAGAAGTTGGTCACCCATAGCAACACGCGATCAACACAGACCTTGTTGGAATTGGTCGATGAAGGCGCCGGAGATGGAGCCTTCGAAGAATTTGACGGTGTATTTGACTGTTGCTCCTGTATCGAACCGTCAGGTCCGTTGATGGACACTTTCGGTATGTCGGCAGTTGATGTCGTCGCCTTCGCAGCCTGTGGTGGTGATGTGACACCGGGTCTTCGAGCGCCAGGAGGAACGTAGGCATTCTGACCGCGGACAACGGTACTATACCTAGGAGAGACAGTTTAATCTCGGCACGTATGAACCACGCTGTTGTGGAAAAGCTTACTTGTCTTCCTCATTGATACCGCTATCATCCACGTTTTGATTTCTCTCCTCAGCAAGATGAGGGTTATTCGTTGAGGTCTGGAATGATCGAAAATCAACATCATCACGGAGGGACGACTAGTGAAAACGCAGTACCCCCATGATCTCGTTGGCGATTCGCTGAGCTTTACGCTCCCGCTCTTTGAAATCAGCAGCTGAGCGATCAAGTTTCGTGGTGTATAGCTCCTCATCAAACTGCGTCTTGACACCATACAGCTGCTCGTTCACAGCGAATTGATCCCATGACCCGTTGGTACCCACACCGAATGTACCCTCGTCCCCGGTACCCCCAGGTAAATTGAGCGTCGTGTCCGGAATGTCCCCAGAAGGCTTCCAAGCCTGAAGTTCCCGATGTTTTGGGGCCTCACGACCCTGTTGACTGATATCGACGTCGGTCTTGAATGCTGAAAAGTAACATGTAGTCATTGTATCAGAGGGAGATCGGAGAATCCACGCACCACTGCCGTTACTCGTGGGCTTGGAATCTGCTGGTCCAGAGGCCCAGTTATCGATGTTGGTGGAGGCAATAAAGAGACTCTCCTTGAGAGGCGCCCCGGGGTTGGTCAGTTCTTTCACATCCTTCAACGTAACACCAGTGGTATCCCCTTCCCCACTTGTTGAAGCAATCACTGCTTCGTAGCGTTGACCGGTTTTCGTCGAAAGAGTAATGGTAGTGCCCTGTGGTAGAAATGATATTTAACTATCAAATGGATAGCAAAGAATAGACGTACTGTCAAACCTGCAAGGTTCTGAAGGACACGGTCTACCACATACATACGATCAGGATCTGGCGATTCCGCATATGGATTCTGACAGAACACACCTTGCGTAGCAGGCGTCGCAGGGCGCGCAGCGCGGTTATGATTGGCCGGCGGTGTGAAAGTAGGAGATGCTCGGGCACCCGTCGACCAGGCTGGTGCTCGGCTACATATGAGAGAAAAAGTGAGGCGTCAGCCGTCGACGATACGTCCTTGGATACGGGCGAGCAATGTATACCGAGAAGTGTCTGTCGGTCCCTTTCTCGTCGGCTTTGGTTGTCGAACTGTCGACGCCATCGAGGAGGATTGTGTCGAAAATATAACGTGAGGTAGAGAAGAAAAAGGGAAAGAAGGTAACTAGCTAAAGTGCGAGCTGGCCGCAACGAAGAGGTGGAAATTACGCAGAGAACCAGATGTGGGAGTGCGGTCGTGGTGCGATGCTCGTCGTCTCCGTCGTCGTCGTCGTCGTCGGCTTCGTCTGCGTCAAAGGACTGCGAGAGTCTCAGAATTGGGGAATGGACTTGAAGCTTGGAGAAAGCTGCAGAAACGGTCACGACGGGGGGCCACAGCCCGTGGGAACATTCGATGAGACCCCCTGACACTCGTGCTGCTTGTCAACGTCCCCTAAGCCAAACACGATGCATTGTTCTTCGGCGCTTATTGGCCGTCATACCGGGCATGTCAACAGTTAACAACGGTGGTTATGCAAATATTATGATGCTGTAGACTCGGATGCTCTGTCTAGCGAAAGCTGATTCCAGTTCTGACGTTTGTGGGTGGCGTTCCGAAGGGCTGAGCTGGGTGAGAAGACTGAGGGAGACAGGGGAGCTACCGAGTGTTAGGGCCCTAGGGGACGAAGTAGACATCAGTCCGACGAGTTTGCATCAGATCGTAGGCTGTGCTTTGAGGGAAACTTCGCAGAGTAGCGGTCGCATCCCTTTCAGATGATTTATGTTTCTCAGCAGAATCCACGGCGCAGCGAAATTATATAATGAATCACTCCTGGCATGAACCTCTCATCTCGTCGTCGGTACGACTAAGTTCTTTCACTGTACACTCGTGCAGGTGGGTATCAAACGCTGAGATATAATGCATTCCCGCCTGAGCTACTGAGGAGCTCAATCCTGCACATATTTCTCGGCGCCGCAGGCTTGAAACGGTAGTCAGTATGGAGAAGTCAAGCGATTCATAACAAACACTTGATGGCCTCAGAAGTTGCTCATACGTTCAAGAAGTAAGGAAGCTACGTCTGATAAGTACATAGTAGCCCAGAAAATGCAGAAGGCGCTTGATAGCGGACGGGGATACTATCATAGACGATTCAAAGACGATTACTCTTCGTTCCACAGGTTAGGGGGACAGGGGGGTTATACGATTGGCTTGCAATGGCAAGTTCGCTGGGAGAAAGTCACAAGGAGAGGCCGGCGTTGGTCAAGGGGCATATGGATGACTCTGGATGAAGAAGGCGTCAAGAAAGATGTTAGCTGCACAAATATCAGAGACAATTGCTCCGGTAAAGCAACCTTAAACCCGTGTCTAAGAGTGATTTAATGTGTGGCTCGTTCACGGTTTGATGGGACTTGAGGATCGTCCACTTGTTTCCAGTGGCTTCATTCTCATTGTTTGTGACAATGGCCACTCTGGCCACCGTCGTAATCCTTATAAATCCTTACCAGTTTACTCGTCGCGTCTGACCAACCTTCACCTTTCTCCTCATCCATCACCATGGTCAATGTCACTGGAAGTAACGGAAGTAACCCCGGGAATGGTACGATATCACCTCGGTATTACACGCCTGGGCTGAACACGTTCTCTATCAGTTCCCTCGGATTTTATTCTTCGAGATACGCTGCATGATTATGCGAGAGAAAACCTGACACTAGATGCTCGTCTCCAGCGCCTTGTCAGTGACCTCGGTTATCATATTGGGTAAGTACTCCGAGTCTTCTGTCTCTACTCGACGGCTGTATCATCCTCCCCAAACTGATATTCATGGGTTTCTCAGGCGAAGCAAGCTTATTCAACTCAATAAGAAATTCGGAGTGCCTAGCGTACGGAGGCCACCCTCTCGACCGATGACAACAACCCTTATCCTCGCTAAAATGGCTCAGGATCTCCGCTTTGCATTCATGCCGTTCTTCTGACTGTGAAGGGCGATGGTTTGTGTCACTGTGTGTAGTCGACGCTTCAGTATTTGTGTTGATTCTCAGCTCGTATCTAGGTTTATTCTCTCAGCCTCCATTGTTGCCGCACATACTCGAGGGGCTGTATCTGGTATTGCTGAGCCCGCCTTGGGTCTTCAAATGGTACCACAACAGTCAATTATGATTTGTACTTGTAATTGCTTCGACTCGCTGTTGAATCTCTCTTCATTGTAACGTTATAAGCTTGGGCAACAATGTAATATTATAATACACCCCCAAATCAAATACATTCAAGGATGGAAGCGACTAAGGATGCTCAGAAAGCTTGATACACATGTCCCTTTTTTGTAAAAGCTTTCGTTCGGTCGTTCCCAGTTCCATTCGAGTCTCAGGTGCTGCCATATTTATATGGCCCTTCTGCGATCGTTATCCTCATGCAACTCTTTAAGTTGAATGCCCCGCGATAGAGCCTGCATCACGTCTTCAATATGGGTTACAACACCCCTGAGTACTCCCTGTCGGCGCGGCCACGTGATGAGGCGCCAATCAACAATTTAGCTTCAACAAACCTGTCTCCTACCCCCATCCATCGCGATGGACGATGACCTCGCGAAGCAACGACGAGCATACCAGAAGCGCATAGCAAGTGCGCAGACTGATGAAGAAGATCCCCTCGCGGTGTATCAGGAATACGTCCAATGGATCCTCAAGAACTATCCGAATGACAAGGCCAATTCGGGCCTTGTACCCGTTCTCGAACAAGTGACGCGCAAATTCAAAGAAGATCTCAGCTACAAGACGGATCTGAGGTATCTGAAACTCTGGATTCTCTACGCGAAACATATCGAGAAGGGAACACCAGCCGCGGTGTACGGTTATCTGCTGAAGCATGAAATCGGAACCTCATACTCTGTGCTTTATGAGGAATTTGCTAGCACTCTCGAGCACGATGGACGGTGCGCTACGTGACAGACTGAGCGAGGGTATCAGCTAAATTATCAAGTCTACTAGGCACACGGACGCGGACACCATCTATCGCAAAGGTATCAAGCGACAAGCCAGACCGTTGGAGAAACTCAAAGCCCAGTACCGCGAATTCCAAGCGCGGCAGCCATCGACATCATCATCGAAGCCCGCCAACCCAACTACCTCTACTTCTGTCAAATCGCGGCCTCCCCCTCCAACACAAACACAACCTTCGTCTACCTCATCACCCTCTTCGGCTTCTGCCTACTCTTTGATGCTCGCGCCCCCTATCCCCGGGAAACGTCCTGAGAAGCTGATGTTCTCACTTCCGCTCTTATTCACCCAAGATGGCGTCGAATACTGTTCGCAGGAGGTGAGGGCACGGTCAATGGGTCTTTTAGGCAAGAAATGGGGACCTCCGAACCCAAGCGAACTGCCGCGGACGAGAGCTATATCGTTCCAATCATCCTCTTCCGATGAAGAGGGTCATACGGGAAACAAAGCGTCCAGTCACAAATACGGTGGTCGTCGAAGTTTGGGTTTGGGGTTGAGTGTCCCCGAACCTACCGTCACGATAAATACGAAAGAAGCATTGGCCGATGTCTTTGGAATGTACAACTCGCCGGACAGAACTATAACTACCAAGTTAAACCGTCCTGGAACGAAATATGCCCCGGTCAAGCGCGTGGAGATGGGTGAGACCCCAGCCAAAGCACCTCCCCCACTCACAGCTCGTAATACCCCGGCGTCTAGTAAGATGTTTGCTGAAACAAGCGTGTATAAAAAGTCCTGAACCCGCTTATAGGCTTCCGTCCATTCGTCGATGAGAACGCGGTTAGAAAGGAGAACGCGACTCCCGCTGCCAAGGTGGGTTGTATGAATTTAAGACTACGTGTGATGGTATGCCGACTCTCGCAGCTTCAACCATTTGTAGATCCTGCGGACTCCAAGACCCCACACTTTTCAGCAAAGCCGTCGTTCACCACCCCTCGCGGTGTCCTCGCACCGAAAGAACACACGACGCCTAGTCCAACTGACCGACGAGAGAACGGAGAAAATGCTTTCGTCGGGCGCCAGAAGATGGTGAAGCTCGCGCCTGTCAGTGAGGACGCTCAAGCGGAAGACAATGCTAGCGGTAGAGTCTTCACTCCTGCTGCACCGTCACGTACACAAGCCTTGCAAGAACGGACTCCAGCCCCAGCGTTCAAGCCCTTCATCGACGATGACGCTCGCACCCCCTTCAAAGTTTTCAGCCGTCCACCGGAGGACGATGGTGAAAATGCGCACAGAAAAGAAACTAACTTCTCTTCCAACAAACCATCGTTTGCTCCCTTTGTCGACAAGCCCACATTTACGCCCTTCACGGATCGTCATGAAAAGCCCCCTGCTTTCACTCCGTTCCGCGATAAAACGTCAGCTCCAGAGCCTCCTACCGTCGCAGACCTCAATCAAATTAGCGAGGACGAAGAGAGACAAGATATAATCTCGTCTAGTTCTACCGATGATGACTATGATTATGAAGAGGCAGTCCAAGAAGACCAACCGCTCCCGTCACCCTCGACTGGCACTTCTTCATCAGACATATACGACCCACCTGATGCTGAAGATGAAGCACCGTACGCCGAAGGGGAATACTATGAAGAAGAGTACTCTAACGCTGAAGACGCCTACCCGCAAGACCCTCCACTAGGCGGCCGCTTTGGTAACTTCAACGTGATGACCCCGATCACAGAACGAACCTTTGAGTTTACAAGCACACGTTCCGTGTTTTCCGGTACACCAAGTGATCGGGAACGGTCTTCGAATCGACAGGGATACGATGCGGTCGAGGTGGCCGAGCGACTTGCAGCTGAGTTGAAAGGTGACGATCATCGGTCTCTCGGAAACATCTTAGCTTCGGAGAACGCTCGCGGTAGGCTAGAGGCACATGAATCGGCGTCTTCGACACAGGAGATTGAAGAGCGGACTGGAAAGATCAGCCTGGTCGACACGCTGACGAAGACGTCCAACTTCAAGCCACCAAATCCCTGCAACGCTTTCAACTCGTCCGTCATGTCTACCCTATTGTCGCTCGTGACCTCGGATTCTCAGTTCTTTGATTTCACGGACCAAGAAAGTGGCATGCTCGATGGTCTCCAGAAATTCTCCAAGAAGACCCGGAAGACGAGTGGGAGCTCGTCCAATGGACACCTCGATGTTGGTATGACCTTCCCAGTAGTTTTGGGCCAACAGCGGTTCGAGGTATCTGAAAAGCTTGGTGAGGGAGGGTTTGGTGCCGTTTTCAAGGCCAGAAAGAGCAAAGGAGATGATCAAGAAGACGAAGAAGACTGGGACAGGCTGAGCTGTGATGAGGACGATGATGATGCTTCTTCCTCTGTAGCTCTCAAAGTCGTCAAGCCTCGAAACCTCTGGGAGTATCATGTCCTCCGACGTATACACTCGACGCTCCACGAATCACATCGTCGATCCCTGGTTTCCCCACACGCGCTGTACGCGTTCCGCGACGAGAGCTACTTAGTTCTTGAGCTCTGCAAGCAAGGCAACCTGTTGAACGTCGTGAACAATGCTGGATCTGCAGGTGTTTCCCAGCAAGGTGCTTGCTTGGACGAACTATTGGTCATGTTTTTCGCCATCGAACTTCTCCGTCTCATTGAACACATGCATCGCGTGGGGTTCATCCATGGAGACCTCAAGATTGATAACTGTCTGCTGCGGCTCGACGATGTTCCTGGTGGTGCATCTGCCTGGTCCAGTCTTTATCAACCGTCCGGAGAGGGTGGATGGGCGCACAAGGGTGTCAAGTTAATCGACTTCGGCCGAACCATCGATACGAAGTTGTTCCCGTCCAATCAGGAATTCATCGCTGAATGGCCTGCCGATGAACGTGACTGCCCGGAAATCCGAGAAGACCGTCCGTGGACGTACCAGACTGATTATTATGGGTTAGCTGGTATTGTCTATTGCATGTTGTTCGGGAAGTACATGCAGAGCAGCGTGGTGGGCCTAGCTGAAAATCAAGACAGCTCTCAACCGGGTGAGAGATACAAGGTCCTCACACCTTTGAAACGTTATTGGCAATCAGAGTTGTGGACGCGGTTGTTTGACCTCCTTTTAAATCCGTGTCTTGCATCATCGTCAGGACAACTACCCATCTGCGATCATCTGGCGGAGGTCCGAGAGGATATGGAGGCTTGGTTACAGAAGAATTGTAATCGGACTAGTGGCACATTGAAGGGCTTGCTGAAGAAGGTCGAGCTCTCTGCTTTGCGGGGCTCATGATGTATCAGTCCGTCCTTGCTAGCGTTTTTCTCTATGTTGCTTAATATTCACTTAATGTTGTATAAACATGGCATATAATCGACTGGCTTCGCCACTTACATCAGATCCGATCTAACATTCGGGGCCGCTGCGCTGCATGTGCCAGTACACAAGAGAGACATTCGCTCGCGTGTTACGGAAACAAGAGGGCCTAAGCAGGGTGCACAACAATGGACTAGATACGTTATCCTGGATATCGTCGCGGGTGGAGGCCAATTTCCAAATCGACACAATAGACCTAGGGACCACCCTGCACGCGCTACTACCGAGGACAAAGCAAGCAAAAGTCGGTATGTCATCTTGATGAGGGACCCTGGCTGCTGGCAATACGCTGTGGGGAACATGATATAAAATACCACTCGTCTCCCTTGCTGAAGATCAGAATCCCCCTCACGAATCATTTGAGCCCCCCACTCGATCGCATCTTCACGACCCCGCACGAACAAGTAATGGCACGCAACAAAAATCGCATCTACATGGGCTTCTTCGTCCGAAGCCAACCCAATACCTATCACATGGTTATTCTCGTCACTCCCAAAAATGCTGGCCCAACTACTCAGACGGCGTGGCGCTTACATGCCCTTAATCGGCCGGACCCTTCAAGACCAGGGGGAGAACGATGGGATTATGAAGCCGGGCCTATCGAGTCTCGTCCTTCGCGTTTACTCGCGTTGGCGTTGCTGGGGAAAACGGAGATGAGTGGACAAAGTCTCGGGGAGTTGGTGAAGAAGGTTGGGCTGAAGCAAGATGACGATCAGTGGAGTTGTGTGAGTTGGGTTGAGGATGCCGTTGAGGTGAGTTCCAGTTGTGATAGTATAGGAGACGACGGACTAATCGCACCTCCAAATTATTAGTTCCTTCGTAAAGAAGGCGTGCTGCCTCCCGGTATGGCTCCTCATGAGCTCTACAAGATCGGCTCACAAATGGCCTCGGATGTTTGCAAGATTTCCGTAAAGGAGCGAATGAAACAGGCAGTGCCGACATGTGATCAGAATGGACAGATCATAACGTCGGAGGTTTGCTAAGTGGTCGTTCGATTCGAGGTCGGTAGCAGGGGACACTAGGTATCCATACATGCAACATATGTACCTGAGCAATCGTACTCATTGTCGAGATTCGCTTTGAGCGGTATACCCCAACGAGGACACATGCCACCATGTTGATTGTATCGTCATTGTCCGTAAGGTAGCCCAAGGAGTGTGGCCACGATTTCAAGGTGGTAATGCCACAGTGGGACGCGGATATATAAGAGCAGAATGTTGGGAAGAATTCTGAACGACACCGGCTCATTCTCCTCGTCGACAAATCGGAACGAAGTTCTAAAACACTCAAGATGCTCGGAACCAACAAGAATCGCATTTACATGGCCTTCTACGCCCGGACCGACGAGAAGTTCCACATGGGTCTCTTGGTGATGCCGAAGACTGTCGCGGGCAACGAGAAGACGACATGGCGTTTGCATGCTATCAACCGTCCAGATCCATCGCGTAGGATCCAGCAACGATGGGATTACGAAGGGGACGCAGTACCAGCGCGAACGCCGCGAATCCTCGCGCTGGTTTTACTCGGAAAGACAGAGATGAGCGGAAGGTCGGTCTCCGATTTATTGGGAGCCTATGTGAAGCCGAAGCAAGATGATCCGATGTGGAATTGCAAGCTTTGGGTCTTCAGCGCCATCGAGGTACGTCGACACGGATATGGTGGGGATCTTGACATTTATGATTTTGCGCCCAAATAGTTCCTTCGAATCAAGGCAATTATTCCAGCTGGCCTCTCTCCCTGCCAGCTTTACGATGTTGGCGCAAGGGTAGCTCGCGAAGAAGGCAACCTCGCGACCAACGACCGACTGGCAAGGCCTGTGCCGACACGCGACGCAGTTGGCCAAGTCATACCTTCCGAAGTCAAATAACTTGGGTTGAACCACAAAACGCCTACCTGTATCATAATTGTATTAGTATATATCGATGATCTGCAGTATACTCACTGAAAGCAACCACTTGTAATCCCTTGAATGTGACGATTGAGGTTCAAATGAAGGCGACGCATTCGTGATGAGACATTGAAGGAGCCCATCTCTAAACCCTAGAAATTGATAGGGTGCCGAATGCACTCTTCACTTTCTCTGTGAGAACATCGCAATCTGCGAGTCGGCGAGAGCGTGCTAATCTAGGTAGTAGGCGAGGGCCACTCCCAACGTGCGACTTGAACCTTCTGAGGTTGCAACGGCATTCATTGAGACAAACACCAGCGCGTCACCTGCGTATATCGTTGAATTAGTATCAATTATCATCGCCGCTCGTGACCATTTTTCCCTTACGGTGGTTTCTCAAATTTTGCACGGAATGGAGGTTGGCGTTGAAATCAAGTTGAAGGAGCGTTGAAGAATCGCAGGCCGACCCTGAATTTGGCTGAAAAGATAAGATAAGATTACCTTGCTTGCAAGGTCTCTGAACCCCCTTCTTCGCCTTTTTTAGTAATCTCCGAGATGCCCGAATCTCTTTTCTCACACTTTTTGGCGGGGGTGCCACGTCACCACTTCGTAACTTGAAAATCTGGGCTCCGAAGCAAGTGATCCCACCCAATTGTATGACTCCGACCCTTTCTCCGCTCGGCCCTCTCCGACACAACGCCCCCTCTCTTCTCCTCGACAGCCCCTTACCCACAGACATAGGAGACTGGTTTTCGACGTTGATATTTCGATACTGGCTGAGTACTACTGGTTGTACCAGGGATACCGCTATACGCCACTAATTGAAATTAGCAGCGAGGGGACACGGAATGTGTGAATCATACGGGAAGGCACCAAGCTCGGCACACCCTTTGCTTTCTAGCAAACCTATCTCGACCTCCTTCACTAACCTCTCCGAACCACCACTATCATTAACTTAGTAGATGAAGACCTTACCATCTCATCACCCACTGTTGCTAGTTACTGACCATTATTTATCTCGTCTGTGTTCATTAGAGTACTTCCACAAACTCCATGCCTATTGACCCTCAGACGTTTCTCCAACTACTTAGTAGCTACTAGAATGTTTACGCTAATCAATCTAAAAGGGCAAGCAAGGGTCTTTTTTNGACGACGCAGGCGTCCCTAGTGACAAAGCTGTCGCATCTGCTCTTCTGTTTACCTCCCACAATGAAAGTCAGTGTTCCTCTTCCTGCTGAACTCATTCTCTACGTCTTCGAACTTGTAGAGGATAGACGCACCCTCTACACACTTTTTTACCTCTCCCCTCACTTCTACTCCCATATTGTGCCCTTATTTTATTCCCACCTCGTCATTTACCGACTTCCACCTCTTGAGCCACGTTTCAAGGCATTGCTACATGGCTTGGAGGAAAACGCCAACCGTATAGGACATCATGTCAAACGACTTACTATGTACTGTGACGAAGACGAAACCACCTTCAAAGTGGTTAACCGCGTCCTTCCTACATTTACCAATCTCAAGAGTCTCAAATATGACCAGAGATGGACAAGGTATCGCTTCGACCCACCGGTACTTTGCGGAAATGAGCTTCCACATCCATTCCAATTGACACACTTCCGATGGATGTCAGAAGAGCTAGAGGCAGAGGCATTTGCTGCTTTCCTAGCGTCCCAACCTTCTCTAGAACTCCTGGAGACCAGCACCCCGTCAGGAATACCCTTGCCTCCTGGAGCGCTTCCTAATCTCCAAACTCTTATCGCTCCGATACGATTCTCATTGAGCATCTTAGCTTCAGCGCGCCCCACCCACTTGAAGATGCGAGAGAACCGTGAATATGCTTTCACCGTCATCGAAACTATACCTTCGGCTGCACATGGACTTGCAGCGATCCAGACATGCTCAATCTTTGGTAATCGATTACCGTTGATCCTCCAATTAGTATCGGGCATGCCGAATCTTCGGTGTCTTGACATTGGAACCCCACGCGTAGGTGTCTTGCTCGATCTCTAATGATAGCTATGCAAATCGTTGATTCATTGTCAAGCCGATGCACGCGCCAACGTGTTATGAGGTTCTGCGCCGAACCACGATCAAGCACTTACGGATGCGTTGTACCTTAGGCATGGTGCTGGATGAACCCGTCCAACACTTATTTCACTTCATTCCATCCCTCAGCACCATCACCTGGATGACCACATTGACTTCTCACCCTGACACGATCAGGTGGTCGCGTGGAGTACCGTCCTCCGTTCAAATTGATGCCGAAGAGGTTGGGAATGAAGGTTGGCTGTCTTATTGGCCTGAAGACTGAAGCTGAAGGTCGGCCCGGGACGTCATCTAGTTCGAAGTGTATGATCTTCCTATCTACCCCACAGGTTTTGTAATCAGAATGGATTGGTCGAGGTCGTTTGAGCCCGATGGTTGTCAAAAGCGCATACGAGCTAGTGATGCGGCCCCCGCCCCCATGCCCCATGGTCCGATCGCGCTCACGGAACAAGTGATCATTTCCTCCTTGCCGCTTAAGCAATGGGGATATCGTAATACTCCCAGAAAGAAATTTTTCAAACGTTGATAGTGGTGAAGTGGGTCGCATGGGT
>JAPEVF010001177.1:0-12931 GCA_029747585.1 Pleurotus djamor | reverse complement strand
AACTATAAATGCCAAGGTCGATTATGCTTTGAACTCGCCCTTCTTCTATCGCATTTTCTTGATCTTATATATGTCTACTACTCCGACTATCCTCCCAGCACTGCCAGGTATGCCTACCAACATCCCAGGTGCCGCACCGAATGGACCCATTCCCGTTCCCGGAGCTGCGGTACCTGAGTTTGACAATACCCTCGGTGCACTGTTTATCGGCGCGAATCTGTCCATGCTGTTCGTCTTCCCATAACCAGTCTCTCCTAGGGTCATTCTAACGACGCAAGCCGGTGTAGCCTATACGGAATCATCTGTTTTCAAATGTTTATATATGTCTCTGGGAAGCGATCTCAAGGAGACAGACCTTGGATAAGGATGTTTATCTTGTTGATCTAGTTAGGTTCTTGTCTTTTCTGACGCATAGGTGCTATCTAACTGATCATTGATCCTTTCAGCGTAAGTGCAACTGCCAATTTCGACGTCTCTGGGGTTTCTTGATGAACGTCACCGTGAAGTTAGTCGACACTACCCACCAAACAATGATTACTGCAGCCATGTACAAATTCCTGATAAGCAACTTTTTGAACCCTTTCGCACTTGCATCAGGCGGACCCGCTAGCGCAGGCGTGTAAGTGACCAATATGAATTGATCCTCGCGTCCGTAGTGACTCCCACTCACACCGTGTCTCCTAGATTTACATTTGTGGGTCTTCACCACATGCATCATTTTCATCAACGCATATCATTTTCTCACTCTTCGACTTGATCAGGCCCAATCCATAAGCGCGGTGCGTCATTCTACAGCCCTCGAAATAGTTCACAAGATGTTGAGTGTTTCGCCGGTCAGACATGTGCTGTCTTGCTCTGTCAACTGTAACACCGCATCTTTGATCTAGGAAGTAACCTCATACTAATCAGCTGACCCCAACAGGTTCTTTTCTTGGCGGGTTTGGGCCTTCTCGTATTCTTCTTTCGGTCGAGTTACTAGAACCTCCATCTCCTTGCTGACCGTATGAACTCCTCAACTCGTTATGCTATTATCCTGCTCCTGAATCATCCTCCGTGTATCTCATAGGTTTTGTTAGCCTTATTCTCATTTGGTGAGACTCTATAGTCATCTGTACCAACCATCAGACTGATCTGCGTGCCTGATATAGGCAGCTCGATAGGTACGGTTCCTACGTCCCCAACATGTCTGGTCTTGATGCGCCCCCTCTGGTCAGACCTCGCCCTCGGCGGTTTTCACCGTAACTTGACTGTCAATGCACCCGGCTTCTTGGTCAGTTTCGCTTAATGTGTTGGATCAATTAAATGACGGTATTTGCGCTGATAGCTCGCATATAAGTTGTCTGCAATCAGTAGAATTGTGTTCGATGTTTTTATTACGTTCGCTCTCAGTAAGTCTTCTCTAAAACTGCTGAAAGCACTTGTGCTGAAGAGGACTCAGCGACCACACTTTATCGCTCAAGGTCTGGTGTCAAGAAGTCCGTCCTTCGCTTCATGTTTGATTTACATCTCGTCTGATTTTACCCCCGTACTCTAGAAGTGATCATGTCATCAAGCTTCTCATATTGTTCACCGTCAACACCAATTTGCTCACAACGTACGTTGCGCCTTGTCAGATAATTTCAACCGACTGATAACTCCTCAAAGGTTGTTGTCAATTTTTGAGCTCGTTACGGTCAGAGTTCCATCCCATCTGCCCTTCGGGAAGTTGGGTGAACTGAGATGCTTATTCTCCTCTACTCTAGTTTCTGGCCTACCCTCGCGCGACAATCTACGGTGGGATTGGTTTCCTCTCCCCCAAAAGTGAGTTTCAACGCCCACTCCATGGTCTTGTATCAATCTGTCTAATTTAGCCTACTTCAACACCCTTCTTTCTGCGTGAGTCCACGTATTTTACTGGGGTTTATTGTCAATGATCTTATCTACTGGCTGCGCCCAGTATGAATTCGCGGGAGTACATGAAGAGCGAACTCAACAACTCGGGGGCCCCAACGGTCTCGAACTCCGGGACGGACGTCGACTTTTGGAGAGGCAAAAGCCTCAGGGACAGATTCCACTTTGGGAGCTCCTTCTCGACCAAAGAATCGCACCCTACATCTGAGGTACGATTCGTTTTCTTCAAGAAGGTCAAGCCTTAATCATCTGACTACCTATCTTTCCTTCGACTGCTTCCTGGCAGAACGTTGACGATCTCACCTTCATCATGGCAAAACAGTCCGAAACTTCGAATATGACTTCTGCTTCAAGTCCAAGCAGAAGCAGTGTGGTTGATTGAACGCGTATTTGTGCATCATGTAGTTATCATCGCCATAGTTGATGCTGGGTGTTTACACCAATGACGCCCCGGAATTTGAGCTCTTCGCACCCATACCAAAGTCCTCTTCTAACCGACTATGGAGTCACGGAGATTCTTTGATAGGACACTATTCAAAAATGTTCAAGTCTGTAGACATCGTACGCGACTTCTTCATATGGGTGCACCTGAGTAGTCAAGGTAAGTGTAGACTGTATACTTGCACGCACAGATAGGAAAACATCTCACAGCTTTGAGTTCTTGAACCGCCTGTCTGATTTGCTCATTCTTCCCCTGATCTGTGACTAAGATCTCCACTCTATCTTCGTTGACTCGTTCAAGTGTCCCGACTGATCCAACCGTTGGATTCGCGCCAGAGAGTGGTTTGAACTGACCTGGTAGTCGCAAGTATCCATACAGACCCGATAGCGGCGTGATAAAGCCTGCTGATCAGTGCCAATGAGATGACTTTCATTGAGACACTGACCAGTTCCGTTCGAGATGAATGCGCATTGCTCGTAGTCTCCAATCCTCCCCAGTTGGTTTGGTAATCTCCTTTAAGATGCGCTGTGTATCTTTTGATGGAGAAAAGAAAACTAACTTGAAGCGATTCATGCTGGTGGCGTGAAGTTAGCGAACAAGAACTCAACAACTACCAAGTTGCCAACACATCCCAGGGGTGGATAGGAGCCGTCGTCTGAGATCGCGATTTTCGTCGCAGAGACATCTGAGGAGTAGGCAAGGCAAATCATCGAGATCTTATGTAAAAAATGCTTCGAACTTGGTCGGACTCAAGTGCAGGGCATCAGTTTTAGGATCTTCCATGAAAGGCGAAGTCAGACTCGGACAGGCCTTGACATATGCGAGCGGAAGATGATGTGCCTATGCCTATACGAAATGAATGTAAGCTGCGGCAAAGCACGGAACTGATATCCAGATTTCAAAAAGATAGGTATGTAGATAAAATACAGCAGAATCGAAATCAAAAGAGATAAATAATCCGAATAGTCCATCGTTGCTCCTTAGACAAATTGAAAAGACGAAAAAAATACTGGGTACAACAGACGGACAAAATAAAAGTACAGACAAGCACAATTGGCGGGAATCAGGCTTCAAAGCGCGACAAGGGCAGGAAGGGAAGGGGCTGAGGGAGGAAAGCATCATATGCAAAAGGGAAATCAGAGATCAGATGGAAATGGCGTGGCAGATATTGAACATCATCAAGGTCAGGTCGTGTGGGTCAGAAAGCCAAGAGACCCCTTGTTTTGGTTACACCGCTCTTGGTCCGCTTTCCTCGTCCGTTTGGTCAAGGAGGTCGATAGGCGAGGTGAAGTTCATGACCTACGGATAAGAATCAGTACCTTAATCATGTTCAGCGACACGAAACTTACGTATGGATGTAGCTGGGGTGAGCTCGCTCCAGCGTTCTGACTACGCAGCACAGGCATCGCTACAGGCAGTGGCTGCCTAACACGACGATGATGCACCGAGGTATCGTGTTGCTTGCCACTTCGGCCCGCTTGGCGATCCCACATCGTATCATCTGACGGCGCGTGCGAAGTAGGCGAAGCCACCATCGGCGTAACCCGACCAGAAGTGGCAACACTCCCGTCATCATCATCACTCTCACCGCTGGGATCTTCCTCTTCATCATCAGCTTCTGCTGACAGTGATGGTCGGTGCTTGACCTTACGACCAGGTTCGGGATAGGGGGAGAGGGGAATGTCGGGTTGCCCTGAGTGGTAGGAGTAGGGTGACTTGGGAGAGGGGATGTCATCTCGTTGAGCGTAGTCATATTCATCTAACGGAGAGGACGATCTTGGAATGGGCGCTTTTCCAGAACTGGGCGAGGCGTCCCTAGCCCTATAGCCTTCTTCCTCAGTAATAGAACGAGGGAAAAATATCTACGGTGCCGTATTTGAGCAAATTGACGTGAGAGATGAGTCGGCGGAACTCACCATCAACGTTATTCCCGAGGAGACGAAGCACCCTATCCCTCCCATCATGAGGAGAAAGTCTTCATAACAATCAGTCATGCGCATACGCTTTCTCAACTGATTAACCTTACCTGACCAAAACCTGGGACAAAAGATAAGGTAAGGAACCGTTTAGTGAGAGGACAATGAGATCGTACGGTTGTATATTAATTGGGTGGGGCTCGCGAATGCCATCAGCGGCGAGGACAAGCAGGGGCACTGTGAAAAGAAAGCGAAAGGCAACGCGAACCAACTAGTGTGACGTCCTCAAGTTCGGTAAGGTATCAAGTAAAGCAGCGGAAAACTCACATTTAATTGATAGAAAGTTACAAGTCGGATGACAACGTCAGGGAGAGCACCCTCGTCTTTGACATGTCTGATGAATCCAGGAAAACGAAAGAGGATATAAAGGAAGAACATAGTGGTCGTTGTCGAGGCTAACGAGCCAACAAGAAATATCCACGCTTGACACTGGGCACGAATGAGAAGGGTTACCTGAAGAATAATTCAACACCACACACCGTGTCCATATTCTGTCTAGCGATGATCGTAGTAACCGGCATCCCAACAAGAGCAGTCAAGCTCCCTACAGCCGACATAGATCAGGATCCTTTACTGTTGTGCGTTGGCATGAGTACATACCCAGACACCATGTCTTGAACTCCAGGCTGTGAAACCAGTCGCGCTGTTTTGGTCCTTGGTGGAGAAGGAATAACCAAAAGGTTAATTCTTTGACATATATTAGTGAGGGGAAGTCAGRTTTATGAATATGGTGACTACCTTCGAGGTGGGTAGTGCTATGGGGGCATCAGATTAAACGAACTCGCAGTCAGCAGAGGAGCTGACTTACATTTCAAGGGACCACGCAACACTGAGAACGAAGAACAGGGGAAGTAAGAGTCGACGATGATTTTCCGACCAAGCATGTACGGGTGTTGCGAGGACTACGAAAGTCGGAACAGATACTTGGGCAAGGGAGATGAAGCTTACTATCGTGATCTCCGAGCAGCATGTATCCTAAGGCAAAAAGCCGGATGAGGAACAACATCACCCAAGCGAGGCGTGTGCGGCACCTTCTTTGAATTTTATGGTTGTTATTGCGACACTAAAGACAACAAGTAGGGGCACCGTCGCCAAATACGAGTAGCTTGGAGGGGGTCAGAGTAGCCATTTCAGTCTAGCAATATGCCGACGTACGTCATAATCCTTTTGAAGGCTCCTGGTTGTCTTCCAGAGCGCCATTTTAGACATTGAAATCGGTCGTAAAGCCATAAGTGGACGGTGAAGCTAGCAAGAAACTGTGGGGATGGTGAGCAGCTGCACCAGGCATGTTGCCCCCTTGGTTGGTACGCACAATGCAAGAAAGAGAAGCCCATAGTAAGTAGGCGGTGGGAGAGCCAGTACTCATGAAATGTTACAGTGGCGCCAGGATGGGAGAATTGGAGGGGGGGGGTCAAGGAAGTGGGGTACGGGGAGGAGAAGGGGCTTGGCGCTGATCCTAAGCGCCAAGCAAAAGGGGCAGTGCGGCACGTGCATTGCTGCTCACGTGATGCGTCGCGATACTTGAACTTGCCTGAAACGCACACAAAAGGCCTGTTCGGTCTCAACCACTAGCTCACTTAACTTTCCCTCTTTTTGGCTGAAACCCATCTACAATGGCGGCCAGAAGGCAGCCTTCAACGACTTCACTTTCACGTTATGCGCGCACAAGCTCACCTCTCCAACACAAATCGTCGGATTTCTGTAATGCTTTCTGGGGACTTGCAGATGGGGGTGTTGATGTTTTGTTTGCGCGTATGCGGGGGGCACAGCGTTCAATGGATGAGCTTAGAAATTATTGGAAAGAAAGGTATGTCTTAGAGTTTCTAGATGCATTGGTCACGGAGCCTACATATCTCGACAGAGCAATCATTGAGGAAGATTATGCCAAACGACTGGCGAAGCTATCCAAGGTTACGCTGGGCCGAGATGAAATAGGGTAAGCACCATGCTCTACCTTCGTTTCTCCGAGCCCCGTTGTCGCGAAATGAGATGAGATGAGCCTGGCGTTATCAATATCTTGGATGAGGTCTAGCGTCTGACCAGAGCTGGTCACCTATGCCTGCCTCTGCTTTCTGCCGGCGGTGTCATTGATTGCATACGCGACGGGCAGCTCCTTTGTAGCGACACCCTTGTATCTGATTCTTGGTTCACTAGAGAGCTTCGGAATTCGTTTGACACTCTGCGGTTAGAAACAGATAAGCAGGCTACGTCGCACCTCAACCTTGCCAACCAAATACGGGAACTCGAAGGTCAATCTGCAACGTTCTTGAACAAACAAGTTCACCACAAAAAGGTCTATCAGGGATCTGTGGAGAAAGCGTTCAAAGCCAAGCAGACTCAAGAATCGTATGTCAACAAAGCTCGCGAGAAATACGAGGCCGATTGCATTAGAATCAACTCGTATACCGCCCAGTCGACGTTGATGCAAGGCAAGGACTTAGACAAGATCCGCTTGAAGCTAGAACGCTCTCAGCAGACCGTTCAGTCCAATGAACGCGATTTCGCCAACTTCGCGAAGGCCCTCGCTGATACCACACATAAATGGGAGCAAGACTGGAAAGTGTTTTGTGACTTGTGTCAAGACCTGGAGGAGGATCGTATGGAGTTCATGAAGGACAATATGTGGGCTTATGCCAACGCAATTTCAAGTGTCTGTGTCTCTGATGACGAGGTCAGTCCAATCAGTCTAGCTCTGATCATTGTTTGAACTAAACCCGGTATAGTCTTGTGAGAAAGTACGCGTAGCTTTGGAGCAAATGGATCCAGAGAAGGAAATGGAGAATTTCGTTCGCGACTATGGGACAGGCCCTCAAATTCCAGATCCACCGCCATTTATCAATTATGCAGCTCCTGATGCTGTACCATCTGCTGCCACTCGTCCTACCACCCATCCGGCTCGATACACTAGGAACACCAACCGGCCTGCTAAAACAGCTCCGCCACCTGTTGAGGATGAAGAACCCATCCAAAATACAGCTGGCGTCGGTGCGGGAGGTAATTGGAAGGATGTCCAGCCGGAGGAACAACCGTTAACTAGGCAGCCAACCCAAAGCAGAGGTAGAAGTCAGTCTATCTCGCAAGCCGGGAACCAGGCTCGCTCCTCCGTGAACGGCACCCATACCCGCGAAGGTGGTTCTTCCGAAACGAATGGAACACACGCTTACCGCAATGCTCAAAGTCGCCCCTCCTCCGTCTCCCCACATCCCCCTCCTCAGCAGCAGCCGCAACAATCGCAACTTCAGTCCCAAAGTCAGTCTCAGCAACAAACCTCAGCCCAGTCCAGCTTGTCGAGACGGCCGACTTCTGTATCTGCTCAGGCTCCTAGGCAGGGAGAACCTTCTCGTATTCCCCATGATCCTCTTGCCGATCCTATTGATCCCCGAGCTGAAACTTTCATCAAAGTGGGTGATAATGCCTATAGGGTTGACCTATCCCGAGACCCACAACAAGCAAGCGGAATGTCTCCCAAGAGAAGCGATACGGCTGGCCCCTCACGGCAAAGCCTAGCTACTCCTGGCGATACTGAGGATCCCCTGGCAAAACAGATGAAAGAATTACAACGAGCTGTCTCGACATCAGGTAGTGTTCGCAGAAAGTCCGTAGTCGCTTCTCAGTCTTCGCCTCAAAAGCCCACGACAATGGCTGGCCCTTCGTCATCTTTATCTTTATCCGCTCCTGGAACATTGAGGCAGATGCAAACACCNGTCCCCTGCTAACAGCTCNGATCAGCCATCAGCCACAGCAGATTCGCGATTACCGCATGTCAGCTGAGTCTGTCGTCGGGTCGTACCCNGCCGGCGTCAGTTTCTCGTGCCCCGTCGCCCAAGCCGCCAACTGCCGAGTTCATGAAGCCCCAGCATAGCGGACAACGTCCTGGCTCCGACCATGTGGATGCCGTAGTCGCCGATTACGAACAATCTCTCCCTGGCGAACGAAAGAGCGTAAGCCGTCGTGGCAGCTATATCGGACCGTCGCCTAGCCAATTCGGGGCAACTCAACCGAATCATCCTGCGTCTACCCAAGGGCAGAGCCTTACTCGTCCTCCCAGCCAAGTCGGACATGCTGGAATTGGTGCCCATGGATCTCGTAGTCCTAGTCCACAGCCGATGATGCAAGGTCCTAGTCCCACACCGAGTCCTAGTCGCGGAGGATATGCCCCTCCTAACCAAAATCTCGGTATGGGACATCCTATGCCTCAGAATCATCGTGCCGTGAGCCCGAACAACGTTGGAATTGCTCTCGATCCGAGTGGAAGGGTGCTTCATGATGAAATGGCTAACAGATATCAGCAACCCCGTCAACCTTCGATGCAACAGCAGCAACAACAGCAACAGCCGCCGCCTCAGCAACAACAACCACTTCATCAACAACCGACGGGCTACAACGCCCAACCACGTCGGACGAGCTACATGGCGCCGACCCATACTGGCATGGTCCCACCGCCTCCGCCCAACCAGCAGCCTCAATATGGCGCCCCTGGACCTCAGCCTCAACAATACGTACCTCCACCTCCTCCACTAACGTACCAACAACCCGCACAGCAGCAGCAGCCGTCCTACGGGAGCTTGCAACATATCCCTCCGCAACCAACGTACACACCTGCGCCGTATCAACAACCCATGCAACAGTACCAACAACCTATGGGAGGTGGGTACGGTAGTGGTAGTATGGGAAGCATCGGTCGGAATATGTCTCTTGGCGCTGGCGCTGGGGGAGGTTATTACAATGCTCCGGTCAATGGTGTTCCTCAACAGCAGCAGCAACAGCAGCAAGGATTGAGACAACCTCAGCAACAACAACCTTATCGCGAGCCGAGCCCCGCGATGGCTCCGCCTCAACCAGCTGCCCCTCCTGGTCCAGGACAGGTGACTGGTCAAACCACGGAGGATGGGAAACCTATCCTATTCTATGGTGAGCGAAGTGCAGAATCTTACCGCCGTTTCGATATGAACTCACACTTGTTTTTCTAGTGCAAACGCTGTACGACTACTCGGCCACCATTGATGAAGAGTTTGATTTCCAAGCTGGGGATATCATTGCTGTTACGGCTACGCCTGAAGACGGTTGGTGGAGTGGGGAGTTACTGGATGAGACCAGGAGGAGGAGGGGACAACATATCTTCCCGAGTAATTTTGTCCGTTTGTTCTGATGATGCATTAGCTTTCTTTCTTGCTTTAGACTTATCGGACTTGTTGCGTACTTATAAGTAGCATTTGTATCGATTTATTGTAACAGCAACGTCGCTGTGCTTGATTCTCGAGAGTGCTAATAATATCCGTCACGTCCGCCCCAACTTCATCGCTTCAGCGTTCAACGTTACGCTCGTCGACGGCCTCGACGTTTCAAATTTCAACTCCCCTCCACTCCACCGACATAATGACCGTTGTTCCAACCCATTTTACCCGTATTCGTATTAGATTGAGCCCTGGCGCGGTGGGCGGGCTATCCGACCTTCTACGATACAATCGGTGATTCAAAATAACATGAGGAGGAACTTACCCCTTGTTCATATTCATTTCCCCTTCTCTCCCTCACCAGAACGCTCACGTCAACGGCCTCCATGCTAACCTCATGTTTGATGTCGTTGCGGTCTAGCACGGGTACACCCACCACCATTTTTCTGCTGGATTTCTGATTCTTCCGAAACACCTACTTGCGAGCCGACTCTTTGCGGTAACTTTGTTCTTGGCTCCTGTGCTTGAGGCAGCCCAGTGCTTTGTATGGAAAACGGAGATAGCGCTGTTTGCAACTGTCATCAGCTGGTCTCCTGCCATTCAGTGCCATATGAGATCAGTGGGAGAAGACATGCTGGGTACTATAAAGAGGACTCGGAGCCCAAACCACTTGAACACTGCCCTTTTCTGTCCTTCTCCCTCTTCCTCTACCTCCCCGCCGTTCACGGGCAGGCATTCTCGCCTTCAAACTCGGTCGGATCCTCCAACTAGAGGACCTCAAGACCAGCGGAATCAATAGTGGTCCAATTTCAAGTCCACCTTACCGTTTAGCGTTTGGCGACTTGCTGCACAGAGAGACTCAGATTGGCGAAGTGATAACTATTGTTGATCACAAACCCGCTCCTTCCCTTTTGTCTCAACTTCCTCGCTTGTCTCGGAGGATCGGAGCCAAAAGCCCATCACAATACATCATTGACGGCCCAGCTTTAAATACCAGGGGATCCGATTTATCCTGAATCGCACCTTTGCAACCTCCCTCCTCCTGCGACTTCGCTACCCACCACTTACATCGTCGCGTTCAACACCTACTTCCTTCACGCCATGCGAGCCGTCATCTCAATCTACGAACACCCAGACTACTCAGATTCGGAGGGTTCAAAGCTGGAGACGAAAGGTGTCTTGTGTGCTGCAGTAGGAGCAATAACACTAGCCGTCGCTGGCACACTGGCGGTTTACCGCTTCACAGATGTGGTGAAGGGCAAGAATGTCGGGTGCGTACTAGCCCGTTTCCGTTCTTCTTCGGCGAGCCTAACCTCACGGCTTCAGCTCTCTACATTGATGATTCCCAATCATTCATCGCCATGACCTGCCACGACCACACTATCTTGTTTGATGTGATTACTATCATTCCCCGTCAACACCATTACCCCCGCTAACGACTCCAACAGTCTACCCATCCATCAACCCCGCATGTTTCAATCGCCTTCGCTTCTACGCGTCGCTAAACGGCCTTCCAATCCATCCTCATTGTTCACGGCATTTCACGTTCCTCTCGTGGATTTCAGTGTAATATACTTATTCTGTAACCATTTGTACCAGCCCCAGGGTTCGTAGACACGAACCGATGTAATGTATGTCTTCCTCAGTGTCACACTTTTGCAACATTTTCTCCTTAATGGATATGCTTTCGGCGAGATGAAGCTTCCGAACTCGAGGATCGCGGTATTTTTGGGACCCGTTCCCACCTGAACCGGAGACAAGCTAGATGTGATGGGCCACACAAGACAGCATCATCGGAGCCGGGTAATGGTGCCCTAAGAATGAACCAATCACACAGCACGTTGAGGAACCGGAAAGGGAATGGAATACTCGAGGTGTTTAGGAACAACAACGTGCATTGGAACGTGGACGGAGTGAAATAAAGGATGTGCGTGGTCAAGGCGACACGCGACGGTACTGTGGGTCAATAGCGAGCCTGTATGAAAGGGCGGGGCCGCATAAAATTCGAGCTAGTGAGACACGATGCAAGGACGGAACGAAATTTCGGATATGCTTACGAGAGGTACACTTACGAGCACATCCTATCCTGACCCAAGCACATTTACGATCAAAACCAATAGTCCTCAAATACACTGGCATATACCTGACCAAACAACGTATATTTTACAGCTGTCCTATCCTTTGCTGCATCTTCTCTTTGACCGTTTGGTAGGCGTTCATGATGGTTTGTTCATTGATAACAATCTCGGTGGTGTCTGGTCTTGGGCGGCTTACACGAGAGGCGATAGCGGGGGCGTCGGTATCTATGATTATGCTAGAAGAAGCAAGGATGGTTATCATATCATAACGCTGGTTTGGATGTGGATGCGGCTTACCCATCATCAATCGTCTCATCAAGACAAAGCAGCACCAGGTCGAGGTTCTCCAACACCCCTCGCTTCTCAAGCTGATTGCGCAGGAGCATTTGTAGGGCATCCGTGAGCGCTGTGAGGGCCGATGATATCATGAGTTCGTTCTCTTGCGGCCCAGCAATGAGGTAGAGTATCAGGTCCAGTGAATGCCGATAGACAGCCAAGTGCCCGTCATACAGGATCAGATCACCTAAATAACACGCAAGAGGGGCAGATAAACACGTCAACATCGAGAACCCCGAGCCCGAGACTGCATATATGCGGTACGAACCTCCAGGCTTCTTAGTTTTCTGCCATAGACCCTTTTCAAATGCTTTCTGCTCCTTCAGCGTGGCCAAACCTTTTGGTTCACCATTAGGATGACCCTTGGGTCGGTAGTATTTTGCGAGGACGCGATGGCCTTCGGTGTCCAGGACAATGAAGCCTGATATGCTGTATAATGAGAGGTTCATCTATTTGGATTCAGAGTCGTGATGGCGTGTAGGCCAGTATAGCACTCACGCCAGACATGGTGATGGAGGCTTGGCGACGTGATGGTTCGTGAGCAAGAGGTGGTGTTCGTCGTCGATGCCAATGACGGTTTACACGTTACGGGCGTTCTGCGGAACCTAAATTTAGACGCTCGCTCGTGTCGCGACCCCCCAATCGAAGATTACTCATACGCCTACGATTTGCATACGATGACGACCGAATCGACTCCGAGCCCCCCAAAACTACCACCAGGCATGGTCATGGGTCCCGACGGTAAGCCTTGCAAAATATGCTCAAGTAACGCGGCATTTCGCCAGTGGAAACAACTCGCAGCGAAGCCGGAATCCAAGGCCAAAGCGTCTTCAGCCGCGGCGGGGGCAGTCGCGGCTGCAGCTGGCGTTGCGGCGACCCATTCTGCGAATGAACAAACCGCTTCTTCCCGACCCACCGACTGCCCACCCGATGTGGAACAGCTTGGACGAGCAACATGGACGTTTCTACATACGACCGCGGCTTATTATCCAGAACGTCCTACTCCAGTGCAACGCGCGAATATGCTCTCGTTGC
>JAPEVF010001176.1:0-12932 GCA_029747585.1 Pleurotus djamor | reverse complement strand
AAACAACCAGGTCACACAAGATCCAACGGACACGGCCAGATCAAGCTCGCGACGAAGACTCGGAAGTAGAGTACACCTTCGGGTTATTACTATATGAACTTGCAGTCTCTTATCAGGCACACGTACTTCCCTTTTCCAGTACCTTTACCACTCTCCACCCTCGCATCCTGGTGGGCAAGTATATCGACTAGTATACCGCTACCATCCGCTTGGTGGCGTGTCTCACCGGATGCAGCCTCAGCATCACTCTTAGCCGTGCGACCTACCCTTATACCAGACAGCCCCTCGACGTCAGTTATGGGGTTCATCGGAGACGTCGCGAAAGGGTGCTTTCCATTCCTCTCGGCTGTCGCCTTTGTTGCGGCTACTATCTATGTCGTTCCACTGGAAGCACGGCCTTCACCTCGTGGTCTTTTGGCGCAGTCGTTCACATGAACGCTCGCGGTTTCTATCGTGCAATAAAAACTGGGGTTCGTGAACTCAGAACCGATGATTTCCCAGTCTGGTTCAAATGAGAATTATGATTGTCTGCGTTTTTGCTCAAGTCTAGGAGGAGGAGGAGGAGGAGGTAGAGGAGGTTTCGCGTACTGAGCGTATTTCCATTATGGCCCTTCTCGCAGTGGATCGAGTTCGTTCAATGGTTTTGAGTTTAGAGCTCCGTTCAAGTTCAGCGATCGACTTTCAACGTCAACGCACTATTAGGGCTCTATGTAACCACGATGAAACGAAGGTATGCTATCCACACGTCGAAATAATGCCCCCTCTACAATCAGGTGCACCCCCAGGTGGTTGACAATTGTCCGTTCACTCTACGTCGAAATTGCAATGCGCGAACAGCGCTGTTACTTCCATAAATGGAAAGTAAAATTTGAGTCATCAAAGGGAGAAGTCTGGGACTAGAATCGCTTGAAAACTACTGGTTGTACATCGCGTTTCATTCTGAACAGGTGAAAAGGAGAGCGTGGATAGGAGGCACCGGCAAGCGCTTACCCTCAGATTTCCCGATTTCGAGCGCCCACTGTTCTATTGTCCCCATGCTATCCTCGGCCTTCGTATCTCAGCTATCCTCTCTGATGCGCTGTATTCAATGGAAGGTCGTGCTTCTCGAGGAAACAAGCGCAAGCTTTCCCCATGCCTTTGACCGCCAGAATAAACGTGTCCCTCAGCTCTTCCGAGTCGTTCCGAGCGAGCGTTTTGGATGGGCAAAAACCACAAGGGAGAAGACATATGTTTACGAAACCCGTTTCGGCTAGGACGACTTGGGCGTTGGAGACTCGGATGAAGGATCCAGGAAGGGTATAGGACAAAGGAAGGGTCATTGGATAGCGGATAACGCATACGGGGTGAGTTCCCTCTCGTGGTCGTGCTGGCTGGGAAGGCAAGGCTAACGTATCTTTGTTCGCCTCAGGATAAACCATACGCATACGCACGGACCCATACGCACATTAGTTGACGTATACTACACTTACGCGTCCACGACGACACCCACGACGACCAAGACGACAGCATAACCATAATGTCTCTGGCAACACCACAACTCCCGCCTCCCCCATCAGCACCTACGACCTCTTCTTCTACGACGACGATCACGTCTCTACCCACCCAATCCGCTTCGTCATCGTCATCGATGACATGGACATCCCAGCCTCCACCCAAGCAAAAATTCAAATCTCCNGCCGTCGATGTCGATGATGGATACGACGCCGACCAAACGGACGTCTTCATCCCCCTCCTCCTGCTTCATCCCCACCACCACCCCNTACCACCCTCCTCCTCCTCCTCTTCTACTACTCAACCAACTACCACGACGACGACCGCCAATGCGTCTGGGACGATTTTATCGACGTCAACCCACTCCCACCTAGCCACACTCCTCGCATCAGCCATCTCCGAAACCGAATCCCTCCGCACACAGCTCGCCAGTATGTCTTCGCAGGCTGATGAGCTCAAACGCCACAACGAATCCATCCAGCGCGAGAAGGAGGAGTTACAACGTCGGATCGACGGGGAGATCAAACGCCAACGTGAAAAGAAGAGGGTAGAGTTGAGGGAGAAAGAGAGGGAGAGGATGGAAGGAGAGATGAACGCGAGGGTGGAAGAGAGGGTGGGGAAGGAGAGGGAGGAGATGAAGCGGAGGRTGGAGAGGGAGAGGGTGGAGGTGTTGGTTAGGGAGATTAGGGATGTTGGGTTTGCGGCGGTGGGAGGAGGGGAGGATGGGGATGAGGATATGGAGGGTGGTGAGGATGCAGAAGGTGGGGAGAATGGGGAGAGAAAGGAAGGGAAGGAGGTGGATGCAGATGGGGACGTCGTCATCTCCTCACCTACTGCCCCAGCTACTGCTCCTGGTGCTCCTGCCGAATCCAAATCGTCGTCGTCATCGTCACCACCACCGCCCGCCTCATCTCCTACCGACGCAGCGACGAAGAAATCCCCCTCACCGAAACCGAAATCATCCCCCACGTCGTTGAAGAAGACATCTTACTCCCCTGCGAAGTCGCTTACTCTCCTCCTCAGCTATTCGACGCGTGTTTCGGAGTTGGAGGATAAACTCTCCCACCTCCAATCCCAACTCCACTCTTCTTCTTCCTCCTCTTCCTCGCTCGACGCACTCCGCTTGGAACTCGAACAAAAACACCATGCCGAAATCAAGAAACGTGACGAAGAAGCCGCCCCACGCCGGGACCTCCTCCTCAAACAAATCGAGGACGCGCAACACAAACTACGCGAAGCTGAGGAGAAACGCCTTAAAACTGAAGAGAGGGAGAGGATGGAGAGGGAGGAGAGGGTGCGTGCGGTAGCGGAGGGATGGGAGAGGTTGGAGGCGTATTTGAGGGTGTTGGAGGGGATGGAGGGCGAGGCGAGGAGGGGGKTTTGGGAGGGTTGTGGAGAATTTGCAGCAGTCCGTCATCGTTGAAGATGAGGCGGGAGAGGGAGAAGGTGGAGAGGGTGTTGGGAGAGAGGGAGGAGGAAGAGAGGGAGGAGGAGGAGGGGAAGGAGGGGAAGGTGCGGATGTGGTGAAGAAGGATACGTTTATGGTTCCCGCGCCGCCGATGTTTCCTCTCGCGCTTACCTCCCTCTCTTCCCTTACCTCCCTTACTCCATTGGATTCGACACCGAGGTTGAATCTTGGGAGGACGAGGACGTTGAGGAGACGCAGGAGGAGTGATGAGTATGATTACGATTATGGTTATGAGGATGGGTATGAGAGAGGTGGGTATGGTGGGAGAGGAGGAGGAGGAGGGGATGATATGGATGTTGATGTGCACGAACCGCCGTTGAAGAGGATGAGGGTTGGGTATGCGAGGGATGGTGCGAGGGAGAGGGAGAATGTGAGTATCCTTTCTCCTTGATTATCATCGCCTTATCCTCGCGGGGGTCGTCGTTTTCGTGGGTTTTTTTTTTGGATAATTTGGCTCATATATGTTGGTTTTGATTTATAGGGCGATTCGACGCATTATACGTACAACCCACCACTTCATTCCTCCTCTCATCCTTCTCATACTCCTCCCCAATCTCATGGTCAAGCCCCTCCTCCACCTCCATCACACACCTCACAATCAGGACACGGACACGGGCAAGGAGGATCGATGCCTCCCCCACCTACGATGTTTTCCCTCCCGCCTCATCCGTCGCCTCATACGCGGTATGGACATCAAGCTCAAGCTCAATCCTATACGCAACCACCACCTGCCACACATCAAGGACAAGGAGGACAAGTTTCGTCGCCGCCGTATAGCTATACTTACCCGGTGAATGGTCCGAACGCACCTCCACCTCCACCTGGTTCAACGTATCCTCAACAGCAGCATCAGGGATCGGGAGGGTATGTCGGTGGGAGGAGGAGTTGGGATGATGCGAATGTTAATGGGAGTGGAAGTGGTATTGGGAAGGGTGCGGAGAGAGGTGGAAGTGGAGGTGGGGAAAGGGAAAGGGAGAGGGAAAGGGAAAGGGAGATTGTCTACGTTGATCAACATGGGCAGCCGTTACCTGTTGGTGCGCAGGGACAGGTGCAGGAGTATGGCAATCCGTATCCTTCGGTATGTCTTGTGTTACCTCCCTCATTTCTTTCACCTCTCCTCGTCGATTCATATACTTAACATGGAAACGTTGGATTTTTCCTTTATTAGACGCATAAGAGCTCAAGACACTCAACGACCACCATCCAAACCTCCCCTACACAAAATCCCAACCCCAACCCCAACGCTCCTCCCTCTTCTTCCACCTCCACCTCCAATCCCCCCTCCGCAAACCCCCCTTCTTCGAACCCACATAATGCTTCGGGGAATACACCGCCCATGTCGTCTACTACGATCGGTTCTTCTCAAGGTATCACACAAGGTGTACAGCCTGTTGCGGTGTCGATCCCGATGTCGGTCGTCGGTGGGGCGGGTGGGGTGTATCAGGCGATGAAGAATGGGAATGGGAATGCGTACCCTGCTCCCTCAACTACCTCTGCGCCCTCGAATGCCAACGCCAACGCTACGATGTTACCGCCTATGCAAACACTCGAAGACTCCTCTCGTTCGCGGTACGGTTCATCTTCATCTTACCGAGAGAGGGATCGGGAGTACAGAGGGAGGGAGAGGAGTGGGAAGGGGTACCATCGTGATCACGATTCGAGGACGCCGAGTCCTAGTGGGAGTAGGAGTGGGAGTAGGAGTGGGAGCTATGAACGTGGTGGGGAGAGGAGGGGGAGGTATCCTTCTGGATCTGGTGCTCCTGCTGGGTATGCTGGGTCGGGTGGTACGAGGAGAGACGGTGCTGGAGATAGGGATAGGGATAGAGATGGGAGAAGGGGGACTACGAGGAGGAGGGGAAGGAGTCGTGGGTCGAGTGTCGACTCGGGTGATATCGATGAGATGTTACTCGCTACGGCGCCGGATAACCAACAAGCTCAAGCTCCTCCTCCGCCTCCTCCTGGATCACACCACTCGCATCTTCAAGGACAGGGACAATACCAGTCCCCGCATTCGCAGCATCATTCGCCCTACCCACCTCCTCCGCCATCTTCTTCTTCTTCGAGGGTCAACGGTGTCAATGGACATGGTCAACATCCTTCGCAAGTCCCGCCTCATCACCAGCAACAGTCACCGCATCAACAGCACGGACAGTATTCGAGTAACGGATACGGCTCGCAGCACCCTTCTCTATCGCCGAACGCGACGTACTCGCCGCATCCTCAATCCCGTTCGAGTGGTGGTGGGCAGAGAGGGAGAGGATCGTATGGTGACGAGAGGGGATATTCCCCGCCGCCTGCGCATGCTCATTCGCAAGGTCAAACGACACCTCAACAACCTCCTCAGCAGCCTCAAGCGATACCACCGCAGATGGAGTATAGGTCTACAAGGTCTACAGGGCGATCGCATCATCAACCTCCTCCTGCTCATCAACAACAACATCCCTCTCAAGCACCTCATCCCCATACACATTCCTCTCAACACGCATCGTCGCATAATCAGTTGAATGGGAATGGCAACAACACACCGCTCCTAACGAGCGTCCACCCCTCCGAGCCAGGTCCGCTGTCGCAGCCGGGCCAGGTGCAGACGTATCAGACGCATGTGTTCGCGCCGGTCGTGACGGGTGCGCCGGTTAAGAAGAGTAAATACGGACAAGGTATGTGTTCTCTTATTCACATTCTTTCATTCTTATGTTCTTTATTCCTTTCATTTCTCATTTCTCACGTCTGATGGTTCAATTCTAATTCTAACTTCTGCTTTTTATTCATATTCTACTCCAGATTCAAATGGTCTCCTCGCATCCTCCTCCTCCGCAACACTCGCACCCAACGGCTCAACTTCCACTATTGGTGGTGCCGTGATCGCTGGTGTTGGTTCCGCTGCTGGTGTAGCTGGAGGACCACCACCCGCGGCGTTCCCCGCGACGAACGCACAGGGACAGAGGATTTGTCGGCAGTGTGGGATGCCGGGGAGGTATAAGGAGGGCAAGTGTGTGGAGAAGTGGGGGCCGGGACCGCAGGGACCTGGGACGGTGTGTGATAGGTGAGTGTTTTGGTTTCGCGGATTGGACTTGTGTTTGGGCATTTGGACTTGGGATTTTTTCTTGGTGTTGGCGCTTTCGCGATCGTGCTGTTGTGCTCGATTGTGCGAACATTTACTTCGCGTTTTGCATTTTTCGTTTCCACCTTTGATGGCGTCGGTGGTTCGGGCATTCGGTGGACTTGTCCTCTGGGGTTTTCTGGGTCCCTCTTGGGACTTTTTACTTCCGTTGATCCGACGTCGGTCGACCCTTGACCTTTTTNATGTCTTTTTTGGTTGGTCGATTTTCGATCGTTTGCGGGGAAGAGGGGGAAGAGAGGGTGAATGTTGGGGTCGGTGGGTTTAGCTGGAATGATGTCCTGTCTATTCGTTTGTGATGCCTCCGTTCTTGATGGCTGATGGCTGATGGGACGATGATGGGTTGTTGTTTGATGACTTGATGGGTTGATGCGTTTGCTTTGTTGGCGTGTTCGGTGTTGATGGGATTTCTTGGGTTTTTCGTGATTGTGGGTTGATCCTGGGATGCTTGGATGCTTGGGCGGGGAATTCGGACTTGGTTGTGATCATATCCGTTCGTACCTTGTTCCTGTTCCTATGTCTCCTTGTTCCTTTGTTACGATCTCTGCGTTTCGATTGGTAATTGGAACACATACTGACTTGCTCCCTTTACTCTTTTTTTCACCATGTAGATGTCGCAAGAAGATGAAACGCGTCGAGCGCAGGGGGACGTTGGAGTCCCAGCAGCTAGCAGCTCAGAACGCCGCTGCCGCCGCTGCAGCCGCTAATGCAGCTAACGCCCAACCACAGTACACACACCCACAACCGCCTCCACCGCAACAAGCGAACGCAAGAACTATTCAAGCACCTCCGTCGAGGACGGATACACTCCCCCGCGTCGTCATCGTTTACCCTTCGTCCTGAAAGGGATTCGAGCGCTAGCCTCAGTCGATCTGCGATAGCGAACTCTCAAGCTGCTGCAGCTGCTGCCCATCATTCGTCGTCTTCGTACAGACGTTCACATGCGCATCCACCTTCGCCACCGAGTATCGCTACCCTCCCTGACGACTCTACGATTTCCTCTCGTGTACAGAGTCGGTCGAATTCGAGGAGTGGTGTTTCGCGTCCCCAACGACCTCGACCTGGTGGATTGTCAGCGTATTCTGGTCCTCCACCGACTGCATCACCCAAACACCATGCTGCCATGGACCGAAACGGCGCACGGAGGATCGGCTCAATGCGAATGGACGTGGACGATGAATCCCCCAACGGTGGAAGTGGAGGAGATGGCGATCTCGACGCTGATGCTGACGCTGAAGCCGAGGTGGATGGTGATGAAGGTGATACGTTGAGGGAATTGGCGGAAGCTGCTGGTGTGAGAAGTCGGAGTGGTAGTCGTGGTGGGATGGACGATGAGGATGCGGAGGCTGAGGCTGATGCGGAGGCGGAGCTGTTGGAAGCTGTTGATGCGGCGGAAGCTGCTGAGGCGAATAGTAGTGGGTCGAGTGCGGGTGGGGATTGGATGAAGTCGGAGAGTTTGTGATCCGTTGTGGTTTTGCTTTTTTCTTGGTTTGTCTTGCTTTTGCTTCAAAATTGTCTGGGTCCTCGATGGACTTTTGACGTTCGTGATTCATGTTCGTTTCTTGTCTTTCTCGCCGTTTTTCTTTTTTCGCTTGGTTCAACTCGTCGTCGTGCTCGTTTCTTGCTTTCACTACATGTTGGTCCGGTTCTTTCCTTTGTCCATCTGTTACATATGCTCGTCCCATCATTTACATACGCAATTACCTACGTCCAACCCCCCGTCATGTACCACCACCACCATCCTTTATCATCATCTCGCCATCTTGTCGCTATGCATCACGTACACATTCATCTATCCCTCCATCCTTCCTCCCCCGACATAGCTTCATTCATACCTCGCTTTCTCTCTTTGGAAACCCTCTCGTGTCGCAGACCTCGCAATTGTATATGTGTCCTCTTTTTTGTCTATATGTCCATATGTCCAATATAGTTTTCTTTGCTTGTCTCTCTTCGTCTCTGTGGGACTTGAGCTTGAGTACCTGGATGGGTTGGTTCCTTCGTGACGCTGTACGTTTTCAATTTTTTGACCTCTTTTTCTTTGGCTGACTAGTCTGTTTCATCTCGTAGGACGTTAACCTACGAGGTCGTTTGGTCGATGTCAGCTACCTCGCTTAGCCTCGTTTGGTTCTGTCTTGAGTGTGGTTCATGGTCCCATTGTATGTTCCTCCCAACGCCCTTGCTCTCGCTCACTAATAGTCTCTACCTCTCGCCAAATCTGTACTCATCAAAGTCATGTTCATGTTCAGGAAGAACGATCACGTCTCACTCAGACATTTTCAGATCTCAAACAACTCCGTCCTTCCTCTACGAAAGGCAACCCTTCCAACTCATTGGGACTAAGGTATGTGCTCGTAATATTCCGTCGTTGATTTCGAGAATTGACTTAGCAGGTCACCTTAATATTAGTGCCGTCGTTTTCAATGGTTTCTTGTCCGGTCTCTGAACGTTTATGCGTCATTTGAACATGCCATCATTGTGTCTGACTCTTCAGACATCTGGACCGACAACGCGACCCTGATGACATCCGCTCGATCAGGGCTACCAGCCACTTGCGTCCTCAAGTCGTCAATGCGCCCCAGGTGACNTCTCCCCCACCAGAATCCTCCCGAAGTCACAATTAAACCATTCTAGAAAAGCTTAGACGTCGTCGGTCGTCGGTCTACCGCCTCCACTATCACTCCCCCAATCACGTATGACCTGTTGGGGACTAGCTGCCCTTGGTGTGTGCTCTATAACGCCCGAATCCACCGCTACTATTCCATCGCCGCCACCGAGCTTCTTGGAGCGTTCGCACCGGAATCTGTGACGGCTTGAAAGCCACCTTCATCCCGTTTTGAGGTTTAATGTACGAATCCTAGTTCCTCCGTGTCAAATTCACGCTAACGTCTCATTTGTTTGTCGTCTCATTATCAGCTATTTATCCGTTGGGTCTACTCGAACGCTCAGGAATCCTCTAGTCATCATGACCAAGTGAACAAAGTTCCTACTGGTCGACCGGGTTCATTGTACTTCAGGGTCGTTCAGGGACTTGTTGATTCCAGCCCCACGCTCACTTTACCCCGCATCTTGCAAGTGATCAATCCCCGTACCGAGTTTCCCTGTGTCCTCCAGAGATGATTGGTTCGCTGACGGTCCACCGGTTCCGGTCCCACTCCAAGTACGTATATATGTTGTTCGGAAGTTGAGCTAACCCTTATCGTCAATCATTGGCATTTCTCACAGGGCAGACTCTGTCTAACCAATGTCGCACGTTTCTCATATATGTCCAGAAACTCAACCGAAGATGACTTCTTCCATTGAGGACGCCAGAGGAGCTGCTTCGGCTGCTTATCTGATACCAGAAAGGTTATGAGTGTTCTTCCTTATCCTCCCTTGTCAACGTCGCGTGCTCAATTCGGTGCAATTAAGCATGGCTGCCTTACCAAGGTATGTTCGTTTTCCCATGTACGAGGCGCATGTTGATGTCATTTCGCGTCAGCGACGCTTTAGAGTTCAATTGGGTGTGTACGACCGACAAAGAAGCCTGATAAGGCGTCAATCCTTTTTCCAAGTAAGTCTTTCTATTGGTCCCTCAGCTCCCAAGCCCCCGACACGACTCCCATACTCACGCTCGGCTACCATAGATCACGCTTTCATTTTTGGTGCGCCTACCTGCCGTACTTCTTGCTTCCCTTACGGTAAGAGATGTGTGGCCGCCTTTAACAGCTTTCTGTGCTTTTAGGTGCGAGCGTTCTTCCTCTTACGGGAGTGTTTCTACTTCTCCCGTCGGAACTCGGACTCTTCTACCTGAATTTATCTGACCTTCGTCTCAGACGGTGTATCCCGCGCTCTGTCCCTTATTGGTCAGAACGGGGACGTCTTTCGTCGGTTTGTTGTGACCAGTTCAAACGCTCAATGTAGTGCATTTCTCCCCTTATCCAGCGACTTCATCGTTCACGGCGCAGTCCTCTCGGCAGCGTAGACCACGTTCTTCGTTCCATCATAGGTTTCCTATCGATTACGATGGCTGAGAATCTAGAACCGCTACCTTTCCCTTATCACACCACAGCAAATGGAGAAGCTGTCAGTCACTTGACATACCTCCAAGTACGCGCTGCGCAGGTCCCGCTCCGTAGGATGAATCAAATTCATCGCGAGGTCAGTCACCTCCGATGTTCCGTGTGCCTCACGCCAGTCGCGAGGCATTCAGGAAGTTCTTTCTATTCGAGCGACAGGAAAGGTGGTCTCAACTTTATCCGTCTATCCTCAGCTTCACTAATAGAGTAGAAGCCTTCCATCATAGAAAATTTATACCAAACGGTGCGGCGGACCAAATTTGCTCAGTTGTGTTTTTCGCGGCTTCTACGGCATCGGTCTTTTCTAGAGTGTGATTCGTTGCTCGAAGATTACTCTACGCGTCGGTCAGAACCTACTTTCGGTAACGTTTAGTTACATAGTCACGGTCAAAACGCTTGCGCCAGTTTAATTATTGGTTTAGTAGGTCTCACTTCGCAGTCTCATTTTTGTTCTCAATTAAACGTACACAAACAGCTCGAACGCCTGCGGTGGTAAGTGCGCAATGACCTACACATTCGCCCCCTTGACTGGCTCTCTAGGACGTATGAATTTTATTTTCAGACGGTCCCACCATGTATTTAATCTCGTCATGAAGTGCCGTGGGTCGGACCATCGCCCCCGAGCATCCGTTACACCACTCTAGCCTTTCACGGTCTGTATTTTTTCAGAAGGTCTTGCCGTCGCAATTGACATTTCAACACAACGGTTGTCCCAAAATCGCAACTAACCCCACAGGAAACTTACTTCTTGGAGTCATGGGAGACCCTTTCGTGAAGCTATTGAGCACCCGTACGGCACCTTGCCTCGCGCTCCTTCTCTCTCGCCTGCATTGTTAGCTTCTGTTGCAATTAGCTACAACCAGGTCGGATTTTTGCGCCGTGAGCTTCTCATCTCCCTCAATACAAACTTATCGAGTCCTATTATAGTTTCACGCTTGTCAGGGATCGATCGATTGGTTAGTGTCAACTATATTCCCTGCAACACAAAGATTGGAATCATTCAACGCACCGTTCACGTTGACAGGCAAACCCGCCAAAGCCCGAGAGAATGGCGGTTACTTTATCTATTTCATCACCGCCTCAGCATCCCTAAGTGTTCGTCCATTTTCTGCCGTATCGGTGATTTCACCTCGCACACTTATTTTACCTTTACCGGTACTTCCTCTTTTAGGACCTACTTCCCTGGCGTCGGTGCGCTCTTCTCAGGTATGAAGCGGTGTCTGGGGGATGATTGTGACACGGCTGTTTTTACTTTCAGGTTCCGCGAAGTGGCTGGGTGAGGGACGAGTCCGCCTCATGTTGATCCCTGTGGACATATGACCGACTTGACGCGCCATGGTTGTCGGCGATACGGCGATTGGGAGGCGCCCATGCGTCATGCAACCACCGTTCGAATTCATTCAGCACCGATAGAGTGCTGAGTGTGACGAGGACCTCCCTCGATGACCCAAGAGCTTTCACATTGAGAGGTGCGTGGTTGAACACTTGACCATATGTATTCCAAGCTCGAACCAATGACAGGAACTCGAGAGGGCAGGGTGTCGTTAAGTGTTGGCGCATGTGTGCCTGCTTATCGGTGGCACTGGCGATACAAACCCGTATGGTCATCTGCGCAACCTTCTTGGTCTTGTGTGGCGCTCGAAGCTCTTCACGCGCGTAAACTCATCCTTATCTACCGACGTTTAGCTGGTGTTTTCACCATACGCGGCAACCTTTCTCTCTTGACCAAACTCTTTATGAAGCATTCCCAAAGCTGAGTTGTGATACGATTGGCCTTCGGTCAAAATGAGTAAGTTGAACCTGATGCCAGTATCTTTCATTTAGGATACGGACCTCTCTTTCCCCGACCGACGTACCTCAAGACACGCATTGGGGGAGTCACCATTTCCGGTTAAGTTGTTCGACCAAAGCTTAAGTTTAGCTGCGCCTCGAGGCCGGAACGTACGACACCAATACACCACGACATTGGATTCCTGCAACCCAAAATGGTCATGTTTCCCGCATTCCTGTCCGCTATTTCTTTATTTTCTCATACGGAGTCTACCATATGGCAGTTCTCAACAATTCGTCCTATTCTGCACACGTTCGGGGTGCCAGAACCACCGACGTGTGCTTCCTTTCCGCCGTACACCGTGCGTTCTCCCTTCTTCTCCACCCTTTCTCCCACCGCGGACCTTTCGACTTCTCCTGATCTTGCTTTGTCTCAAATGAGACTCACGTTTTGATGGCGGCTGGTCGTTATTCGGTTACGGCCCGCCATCAATGATCATCATCAACCCTTGTGGCTCCTTCCAAGAAGAAATTCTGATTTCTTGACCGTTCCTTTCGCGCCGACACGCTCAATAGGGAACATCATCTCACCTGTCGTAAGTGCATTCGCTGATGGCGTGCTGTTCGGTTAGCTCACTGACAATGATAGATTGTCCAGGATTGACGACTGGGCTAACCGGATGAGGGAGACCCCGACGATAGCGCGACGCACAAGAGTCTACCGGACGATTTGGCTTACTCGGTGTCATCAACCCTCACCTTCCCGAGCTTGCTCACAGTCGTTACGTGTAGGCTGTGGGGATGAAATCACCGTACACGTTCTCAAGGTCTACCCACGACGGGAATCGGGATGTCGGCTTCATCACGGTGTTTAGGTGGACTCTCACCGCGATCGCTGCGTAATATTATCCCCCTCAACAGAGTTCCCGCTCCCGTTCCTATCCGCTGAGTCACTTTCGCCATTCCACCGGTTTTTGTTCTTCTCTGATCACCTTCGTAGCTCAGCCGAGTCTTCACTATGATGAATTCC
>JAPEVF010001175.1:0-12938 GCA_029747585.1 Pleurotus djamor | reverse complement strand
CTTGCGAAGCTGACGAAGGTCACGGTCGTCCGAACGGCCAACGATGCCATTTTCAAATGTAATTGAGGTATGAAATGACGCGATTATACTTTGTGCTCGTATCAGCCGACTTCATCTTCGCGTAGATCATTGTCTCATTCTTCGTTCTCGACAACTTCCGACCACGAGCTCAGTGGAATATTTGCGAGTACGTCGTGAATTCGAACTTGGGGCTTGGGGAGAAAGCCTAAAAGGCCGAAAGGCCGACTGCGCGCTTTTGGAGATGTCTCAATCCCAACGAGCTCAACAACCTAAACTCGTCGACGCTGGAGATCATGCCGACAGCGAGTCGATGTCTGCTGTCCTCCTAAACCCTCTCAACGACCTTCAAACGATTGCACAGGCCCTCTTCATCTCCCTGGGCCCTTCTCATTCGAAACCCTTGCCTCCGCCTCCACCCCCATCGGCGATCTTAGCATGCGACCAAGCTATCTCGGATGCTCTATCCACGGCGCACCTTCATCAAATAAAGCAGCGCCGTATCGAAGCTTTGAAGCAGGAGATAGTGGAAATGGACGCGACTTGGAAAGACATATGCATTGAACTTGAGACAGGCAAACGTGAACTGGAAGAACTGTTGAAAGAGAGCGACGAGAGGCTGGAGGCCATTGAAAAGGCCAAGACAGGTGAGTAGTTCAACCGACGAAGTTGCCTGGTAACTGCTCAACCATACAATAGCGAGCGTTCCATATCCCGAACTGCTGGCTTATGCTCAACGACTGAGTGCATTCACCGCTGCGCCGCCAAACCTCACAGAGGAGAATTTACTCAGCCAACAGCCAGGACCGCTGTTCTTCCCCCCCTTCCCTAACGAAGAAAAAATGCGTCGTGGCCGCCTTAATGCAGAAGCACCTTTGGCACTCCTCGGCGAAGTCCATTCGGTGGGCAAACGTAAGTCTGCGTTTACCGTCTGCGTTTACCATCCAAATTATACGGAATCTAATCGATGAGGTTCAGCGCAAACAACGTCGCCCAGGCTGCCCGACCCGCATCTGGCACACGGCGCAAACCCATACCGACGCGACATTCGACCATCGGTGCCTCAACAAGCATTCGATTTCGACTTGGATCTCAATCCCGATTTTTGATGCTGACCCTTCGAACCATTAAGTCGATAGACAGATAGGCAAGACTTCAAAGTAGTTATTCAGAGCCATGTATTACGTAATGTTTCCTGGGGATGATCAAATCGGGCGGGCCACTTGCGAGCAACAATCCTTGTCCTCGGAACCAGTCCGTCGACCATCTGCGACCCACTGTCCAACCTCTCGATTCGACCCATCTCTTTCTCTCTTCCACCTTGCTTTTCCCTTTTTTTTGNCTGCCGCCATCCTTCACATCCTTCGCACTCGAGATGGAGTAGTAGCCCGTCCATTATGATTCTGCGCTCCCAATGTCTCCCAACCGATTCTCAACGCGACCGACCAGTCGTCTCAACGCATTTCCCTTCCCTTCCCCTCCCATCACCTCGCTCCATCTCACCCAGCATCTCCCTGTCCCTTCAATGCTACCCTACCACCTTCCCAACTAACGGCACCATCCACCCACGCACACGCACCTCCCCTCGAAGCTCAACCAGCCACACATTGCCGCCACAGCCCGGCCTACTCGAACGGCCCACCATCCTCACGCTCAACCAATACCCATTCAAGCTCCACCCAAACACTCGAGTACTCACGTACCACTCACCCACCATCCCTAGCTCGCTCGCAATCGTGTTCCGACGCCGCCACCACAACCATAACATCTCCTCCGGGACTCAGGTTCTCAAGGGTCATGGGTAAAGCTTCAAGGCTCGTATATGTGAGGTGGATCCCCAAGTCCATGTTTGCGAGAGGCTGGTGTGTGAGCTGGATGGGTTATTGAGCGTTTTTGTACGTCTATTTCGACGATTTTCCTCTTTTTGGGAGTTACTGACTTGGGTTTTCGGTCACACAGTCCTCGTCGTGGAATTCGACGTGGCGTTGGACAAGGGTAGCGCGTATACAATCAACGATAACCTAACCTCCCCGAATGTACAATACGGACAACGAGCAATGAATCATGATAATACAGAATTCGCCCTCTAACACAACTAAGTAACAAGTCACGACGCAACACTGGACGGATATAAGTAACTCGTTCATAACTTACCCCTACCAAGTGACGACGCGGCCTTCCTACTAACCAAGCAGAGGCCGTCAGCAAGGCTTACTCACAGCCTGCAGTGCCACACGACAACGACGGCGGCGGTCCAGGACAATCGGCGTCGCGGCGACTGTTACAACAAACACACATCAGCAAGTTCCTGTCAGATAAACATAGCAATTGACTTACTGCTAATAATACCTCGTCGACTAGAAACTCGGCGTCGGCAAGCATATTCCTAGAGGAACTCAAAGGTGTGTTAGTCAAAATCTCATTGGCCCAAAGATGATCATGAACGACTGACCATAAACTTGTCTTGTATAGGTTTCGGCGGCCAGGTTGATGGGTAGCGAGTCGGCGGCGGCGTTGACGACGACAGTCACGGCGGGTAGAATGAGGGGCACGGAGAGGACGACGAGTAGATGAAGAGAGGAAGGGATGAGGGGGAAAGGAAAGGTGAGTGCAGACCAAACTGCCGAAGTCCCTCCAACGCATTCCCCACCCTCTTTATACTCTTTTCCCTTCCGTTCCTCCCAGCGCAGTGCGCACGTTCCATATTCGACTCCATCGATCCCTCCCAAAGTTTGTCCCCTCCAACACCGCCTGGACTTCGAAGGATGTGCAACAAACTCACCACGACCCTTGCTGTCAAAGACACCCAACCCCCCCAAAAAATAAAAATAAAAAATCCCTCCCACACACACGCACGATCCGCACACATCGAAAACCACATATCAATGTTGCCTACCCGATCTAGGTAAATGGTAAGCACCCCTTCTCTCTTTGTCCAAGTAGGCGTTACTGATGATGACTGATTTACTTCTAGGTTCCCCGCTCATTTCGCGCGATCCGACAGGCTTCGAAATTAACAATGAACATCCCCCAAATGATGCTTACACCCACAACCACCCTTCTTTTGCTCTAGCTCCTTCCATACGGCGATACGTGTTGGTTATGCGCGTGATGTCGTGCAAGGTGAGTGGTTAGTGCCCTGTTACCTACCCTCTTCTTCTTCTTCTTTATTCGCCAACGTCAAAGTGATCCGCCAATCGCCCCAATTCCCATTACATATACAGGCACAGCGTACCTGAACTGCGCTCCAAAGCATCAGATTCAGAGCCGAGGCAAGAACAAGCTTCGTACCAGTACTAGCAGGACACTTGGAAACGAAAACGCCGTCGACGCTTCCATAACCATTCCATCAAAAAAGGGTATGTTACTTGTGCAAGTGAGTATCATTATGACTTCCGACTTCTTGACTTGATCATCGCACTTTGGGGTGGGGGAATTTTGTTTTAGGCGACACCCTGTTTCCAACGCGTGTAGCAGCGCACTGCATCACACCACGTCACCGACGCCGATGACAACGGTGGTCGGGAAACGGTCCGTATGGGATGATGGACAACTTGAAGGTGAGCCTCCCCCGCTCGTCGTTGTATCCGATGCCGACGTAATTACGTTTCGTCCTACAGGGCGTCATGGATGGTTTCGAGAGTGATAGATAGAGTGGACTCGAGTTCGCAAGCAGTTTAGATTAAATTGGTAGAAATGTCCATTGTAGGGATTCCAAAGAGCGAATACTCGACAGAAGGAAATGTAAGTACTGTGAATTCAATGTCTTGTGCTTGTCGTTCAATGAGTCAAATATCCCAGTCTGTATGTTAAGTAGAAGAGAGTGACAAAGGTTAGAGTTGGGATAAGTTGCAAGATGGTCGAACGCGTCTACAAGTATTGAATTCATGATCAATGTTCGGTGACCTTGAATAGGTCCCACCTCCGCCTCTTTGGTTCTTCGTGTCGTTTCTGAGCTCAAGTCCGTTAGAAGTATCGATATCAATATGAATGTGTATTTTCTGTGCGAAGAGAACTTGAGGTACTTGGTCAATCTCTCAGATCTCAGATTCCAAGTTCCAACGAAGGTTACGAGTCGCGAAATGATATTACGCTCGACACAGTACCCAGATCGCAATAACCACAGTTCAAGAGCAAACGCAGCACTCCCCTCTAGAAGACGGCGCGCAACAGTCCCTTCAGACTCATTCTTGGTGGTTCAACAGCCAGGAAGACGCGATGGCAAAGTTGGAAAGTATCAGGGGTCTCACAGGAGGACCAAAACAAACTGAACTCTTCGACGGTTTGGGAGGTATATCCATTGATATGGAGGCTATAAGGCTGACTATCTATTATACCGAGCGATTGAGCTGACTCCTTGCGCACCAGGACAAGGACAAAGTCTCGCACGGATGGAAGATCGTATGGACGAACCTCCGAGTTGTTTTTCAACGTTTCGATCATTCGAATATCCCTCGTTCTACTGACCTCCTCGTATCGACGATACTCTAGTAGCGGCTCTATCAAGATCCTCCTTACTGCATCGGATAGAGAATACTGTAAGCACATTTAAAATTCACTATTTATTATCATTTCGCGATGGTCTGCTGTGCCGTGCTCGCATGACGGGGAGGAAGGATACAAGGGGACTGTCCTACGCTCTTAGGCTCACTTTCCCTTGGCCGGAATGGCCAGGATATTTACGCCAACACTGCAAAGTAATTTAGGTACAAAAATAAACACAGATACAAAGACCGAACGGGGGGGGAAAGCTCTGTAGGTACTAGTCCGTGGTGCGACAAAAGCTAATGAGTGATGTGGGTTCCGTTATCACCACACGCGCAGCAATCTAATGTAAGCTACCATAAAAAGAAGATATCTAGAAGCGAGAGAGAAGTGGAAATCACGGAGATACTCTAGATGTCAACAACAGTCCGTTAAGCTATGAACGTCGTGATACGAGAGGGTCCAGTCATGAGGGAACTACAGCGGAGCGACGCGCAACCAACGCCGAGGAGGATAGTATCCATGGTTTCCAAGAATTGGACCTCCGGGATGCGGGTGTCTGTTCTGAGGGATACCTGGCTGGTCCAAACGTGCCATTTCTGTAGTAGTGAGTCGTGCCGCTACATCTTGACGAAGATCTGCATGCCACGACGGAGATGGGGGNCTGCAGTTCGGAGGGGGTTCGGCGCCCTGTTCCGGAGATGGAGAGCAAAGAGGGAGTACCTTCCTTGTCCTGGATTTTGGCCACTGTCATTGTTGAGGGTATCATCAGGCCATGACGAAGATTTGCATTCCACCACGGAGACGGATGTGAAGGAGGAGAGACGCAGATGGCGAAAAGTCGCCTGGTAACCATCGGGTCCTGAGGATGCAAGCATTACGACATGACACAGATAAAAAGAACCAAAGGATCGCTCATGTATCAGACACACGAAAATTCCTACACAGAATGAAGATTGCTTACGGAATTGACTTGAGTTTCCGCAGGCGGCGACGCGTCCATCAACCAAAGTGGCGGGAAACACGATCAGAAGAGGTGCGTCGATCGTGATTTCGCCGTCCGAGTCAGAGATGGGCGGTGGTGCAGTCCAGAGGAAGATGGGACTAGATATCATGGTGGCCAGAGGGAGCGAGGAGGCGAGGAGGTGAGACACATATTGGGGGAAGAGGGAGGAGGGAACGCGAGAGGGAAGGGCAGTTGGGAGGTTTGAATTGCGGTAGCATTAGTTTCCAAGCGTCTGAGAGGCGTTGTGTGAGTGAAAGACGCAAGAGCAACAGGTTGAAAGGTCGAAAGGTACGATGAGGGAGGAGGGACTTGGGGGGAAGAGGGAAAGATGATCGTGGGCGTCTAGCGCCTTGCTCTCTGACCACCATGATCACGGTTGCACCGAAGTACATCGTGGGCAAACGAATATAATCGCAAGTCATTTTTCTGTATATCTCAGTTGAATCTTCAATAATAACCCTTGGCTCTAGTTTCTTTTCCTCTGAAATATGACTGGGGATATCTATTTCCTCGGACGAGCGCACTCATAAATGATGACCACCCATTTTGGAACGTCTGTTAGACTTTTTGTTCGTCGACATGAGCTACGGCAGCTGCGGTGTTGCGAATCTATTTCCCAGCCCCAAATTTAACGAGGCAATGCTTGATGGACAGGTAACGTTAGCGTCACCATGCTTCCTCAAGTTTGTTGAGCCGCTCTCCCACCATGGCTTCTTTCTTACCTCTAGGAACGATCTGGTGAATCTGTGAATTGGGGTGCGTAGGTATGACTCATTTTTTATTGTGTATCTTGATTTATTTACTGAATAAAAAATAGGTATCTTCGTCAAAACAGCAGCAAGCAACCGAAAAATATATATACCCTGCTCTCGCGAATTGTCTCCCAACCTGCCCCCACTATGTCCCTCCATTATGCTGTCGTAATCCATGGTCAGCTTCTCGCCGATCCGGCTGCTTCACCCAACCCGTCGTTGCACTCTGTCGGGCGCTGTCTTTCCTCCTCGTACTATTTTCCCAAGGCTGGCAGATCCCTTGCGTGTAAGTTTCTCGTCTTTTGCATTCGATGTATCATTCCTAACCTCCCATTTCAGTTTCTAGACCGCCATCGGACCGTTCATGCCACCTCCGCATGGTTGGACATTGTGTCGAGCACCCTCGGTCCGTGGCCACTCCTACGGTCATCCTTTTGTGAGTGTTTTGATCACCTCTCGTCTTTTGAACATCCCTCTGACGTGATTTCTTCGTCAGTTAACCTCAAGCACCACACTCTCTTCTCGACCGCGCCACCAACCACCTCCAAGACCAACCCTTTGCCTCCCTCCATCACACGAGGTTATTACTCGTTCAGAGCTCCCTTCTCGACCGCGCCATCACCCGTTTCATCGCCATCCTGCACAACTAGCCGCCTTCCTCTATCTCCCTTCTCGACCACGCCACCAAACCACGTTTACTGGGATATTTTCGGTCTTTATGGGGCCTGTAAGCACATCCTCTTCTCGCGGGGTTTGTGTTTCTCATCTTTCCTTTCTCTAGTGCCTTTTCCGCGCCCCCGATGGCTCGATGGCTCGCATCGCAGCTCGTTCCCACCCGAAGCAATACCCCCTGCCATTTGCGTCACGGCCAACGTCCCCACCATGTCTTTTTGATGCAGATCCGCCCTACCTGCGTAAGTCATCCCATACTTCTCCATTGTGTCCTTTGTGCTTATGTCTCCTTCCTTTTTAGTACCAGTCTCGTGTATCGCGGCTTTACTGTCCGCCTCCCTCAACATCTCGCTCGCTCGACAACTACGGCTAGCACCCTGGTTGTTTTCGCCATTTACGCATGCGCATGGCTTTATCAACAACTTCTGTTGGCTGGGGTCGGGTTTTGGTCACGCGTAAGTTACTTTACTATATTTTATTGGTTTGTTCAGGTACTGATAGATCCTCGCTAGTAGATGTATGTATTCGGCAACTCCGATGAGTCTCGTACAACGGCCAACCCTCTTCGACCACGCAACCAACGCCGTTCGTCCATCCTCTATCATTTGGCAATGATGGCGGGGCGCTTGTTTCGAATCGAAGACCGAGCACTTTCCCTTCTCGACCGCGCCACCAACCACCTGCAGCCTCTCGGCTCCAACCGCACGACACACCTCCGTCTGGCGTTTCATGTCCTCCAACTGCCCTCGTGATTGGAAAATACATGGTATGTTCGTTTTCTGATGTTTTTTCTTTGATCATTTTGTAACCCTTTCCTTTTTCTCTAGTGCATCTCTCGCGCTTCCCATGGTTGGACGATATGCCCCGTACCGTCGCCGATACGCGTATGCAACGTTGCCGACTTTCACTGCCGGTTGTCTATATCAACATCAACATCTTTCGGGTGCGGTACACTTCCCAACACCTTTGTGATGGATCTTCGCTGCGTAAGTTTCTCTTTTTTTTTCAAAAACATTCAGGATTGATTCTCAAGGTTCTCTTCTTTCTAGTATCATTCTGGTGGATCCCAACCTACACGTTCCTATTGGAGACCAGTCATCGCCTTCATCACTGGCCTTCCCACGGCCGTTGATCCAGTTCACGCGTGAGTTACCTTGGTCGTGTTCTTTGTTTCGCTCCGGTACTGACCTATTCTCTCTAGTACACGCGCTCATCAACTTGGATGCGCAAAATATTTGTCTTTGTGCATCTTGTAAGTTTGTTCCATGTCATCTTTTCTATTCCATGTTCTCATGTATTTACTTCTAGTAGTGTTCAGGGTACGCGGCGGTGGCATTTCGAAGCCTCGTATCTAGTCCCGACGGCACTTTCATCTACCTCCTCGACCGCGCCACCAACCACTTGACACAATACCCACACGACTCGTCGCCTTTCTTCTGGTTGCGTTCAAGCGCCCATCGTCCAAAAACCAACCTCGACGACGGTTTGCCCTTCTTGCACCTTTTCTCTTCTCGACCGCGCCACCACCTTGTGTCTGTGGCCAAATCTGGGTTTATGGGCGCACTCGCGGAGAAATAGAAGCGCAGCACGACAGGGATCGTCGCTGTCACTGTCCAATTACAGCTGTTTCGGAAATGTAAGTCTTGATTGTTTGTTCGCTATTTTTGCACCACACTCACTCTCGTCTCCAGCTGCAGACATCCTTTTCAACTTCTCTCCGGGTAGGATAAACGTAAACTAGTCGCATGTCCGTAGATAGCCAATACACACCAGCGGAAACTAGGGGCCACCCCCTTTTTTTNCGCTGGCTTACAGCCTACCTTCGGGAGGGGAAATGCTGTCAGTCCGAGGTGTTATGGTCTCTGGACTTCTGTCTCTTTTTAGCCGTTTAGAGTTTACTTCCAGGTTCACACACACTGCTTGTAGATCATACAATGGGAATTACTTACGCAACACAAAGAGAAACCATTTACCTCCTGAAACGAAGCCACAAAGATCAAAGGCGCCGTTACCGCTGGCGATCAACACGTCTGCCAGCTCCTCGGCGGGTTGATTCGACAGTTGCATATTGTAGACATCTATCCGATGGCGTACATGAGCACTTCATGGAATCTCCGGGTGATGTGTGGTACTCACAAGAGAGGCGATCGACTTGATCCTTGATGGCTTGCTTGACTGCAGGATGTCCGTTTCCTATGCATGAAACTGCGGCCCCACCGACTGCATCGATGACCGTTGTCCCATCTTCGAGTGTTATGTAGATCCCGTCGCCACTGACGGCTACTGGGGGTCTCCAAGGCGTACGGTGAAGAATCTTCGTCGGTCGTTCTTTGATGAGTGTCCCTTTGGCCTCCTCTGATTGCGATTCAGCGGGCAAGGTCGACGAGCTGATACCGGGTGCCATGCTTGCCTCGCTGTAGAAGAAAGAAAGATTGTAGATTATATAAAGAAGCAAGGGTGGATGCAACGAGGGACTCCCGAAGCGTTAAAACCACCGCTTCATGGGACTTGCGAAGCTGACGAAGGTCACGGTCGTCCGAACGGCCAACGATGCCATTTTCAAATGTAATTGAGGTATGAAATGACGCGATTATACTTTGTGCTCGTATCAGCCGACTTCATCTTCGCGTAGATCATTGTCTCATTCTTCGTTCTCGACAACTTCCGACCGCGAGCTCAGTGGAATATTTGCGAGTACGTCGTGAATTCGAACTTGGGGAGAAAGCCTAAAAGGCCGAAAGGCCGACTGCGCGCTTTTGGAGATGTCTCAATCCCAACGATTCCAACAACCTAAACTCGTCGACGCTGGAGATCATGGCGAGGGCGAGTCGATGTCTGCTGTCCTCCTAAACCCTCTCAACGACCTTCAAACGATTGCACAGGCCCTCTTCATCTCCCTGGGCCCTTCTCATTCGAAACCCTTGCCTCCGCCTCCACCCCCATCGGCGATCTTAGCATGCGACCAAGCTATCTCGGATGCTCTATCCACGGCGCACCTTCATCAAATAAAGCAGCGCCGTATCGAAGCTTTGAAGCAGGAGATAGTGGAAATGGACGCGACTTGGAAAGACATATGCATTGAACTTGAGACAGGCAAACGTGAACTGGAAGAACTGTTGAAAGAGAGCGACGAGAGGCTAGAGGCCATTGAAAAGGCCAAGACAGGTGAGTAGTTCAACCGACGAAGTGGCCTGGTAATTGCTCAGCCATACAACAGCAAGCGTCCCATATCCCGAACTGCTGGCTTATGCACAACGACTGAGTGCATTCACCGCTGCGCCGCCAAACCTCACAGAGGAGAATCTACTCAGTCAACAGCCAGGACCGCTGTTCTTCCCCCCCCTTCCCTAACGAAGAAAAAATGCGTCGTGGCCGCCTTAATGCAGAAGCACCTTTGGCACTCCTCGGCGAAGTCCATTCGGTGGGCAAACGTAAGTCTGCGTTTACCGTCTGCGTTTACCATCCAAATTATACGGAATCTAATCGATGAGGTTCAGCGCAAACAACGTCGCCCAGGCTGCCCGACCCGCATCTGGCACACGGCGCAAACCCATACCGACGCGACATTCGACCATCGGTGCCTCAACAAGCATTCGATTTCGACTTGGATCTCAATCCCGATTTTTGATGCTGACCCTTCGAACCATTAAGTCGATAGACAGATAGGCAAGACTTCAAAGTAGTTATTCAGAGTCATGTATTACGTAATGTTTCCCGGGGATGATCAAATCGGGCGGGCCACTTTCGAGCAACAACCTTGTCCTCGTACCACCACCACCTCTGCAACAAATCCAAAGGTAATCTAGGCAATTGTCACTTCAGAATTGAGTTCACATCTCATTCACTTGATTTCTTGACAAGCCTGCTTTCGATGGCTGGGTGCATCCTCTAAATGGACTTACAATCAGACGAACTTTCAGAAGTAGCCCACAGTGCCAGTTCCTCTATCGTCCGTCAACCATCTGCATCTGCGAACGCCCAAACAGAGCCACGGATTCTACGCTCCAGTACGAGAGCGAAACCAGCAGCACAGCGTAGTACCAAGGGCAAACAGCCACACCAAGATCAGGACCAATCCACCTCAGCGACACCTCAAGTTCCCGAAGCATCCGTATCAACACGTTCTACTCGTTCATCGAATCGATCCAAGCGCACCGCGGAGAGCACCACAGCCAAAGGAAAGGGAAAGCAAGTTGACGCTCCCCGTGCTTCCAAACGGTGTGCCCCTTCCGCTCTTACGCCTTTCATGGTTCCTCTTCATTCTGACTCATCGTTGTCTAGCACTAGACGAACTAAAGCGGTCCCTTTGACTATTAACGAACCCCCGAAAGACACCAAAGGCAAGAAGCGTGCTGCACCTGAACCCTCCTCCGAAGACGAAGCTCAAGCCTCTACTAAACGCCCCAAGACAGGCTATTCTCTCCGTTCCAAGTCCAACCTTGATACAACTAGTATGCCCCGGAAGAATCTGTGAGCATTCTTCTCTTTGACTGCCCCCGTCATTTTGTCCTTATCCGGATGGGCGCCGTAGTACCGCTGCTGCGAAAGGCAAGTTGGCCATGAAGAACAAGGCGATGGCAATGGCCAGCTCGTCTCGATTACCCAATGAAGATGACGATGTCGAGATGCTGGAACCAGAGTGCAAGCAGGAGAGTGATCCTATACCTGAACACGAGAAAGGTGAACACGAGGATGAACGTGATGGCGATGAGGATGACGAAGATGACGAAGATGAGGATGACGGCGAGGACGCAGATGAGATCCCGCCACCTGCAGACCCCAATTCATCTTCTCGACTCTCCGACGAGGCATCGGCTCTCAGTGTATTTGGCGATTTCCGACAATTCGGGTCGTACATGATGTCCCTATCATCTCGACTCAAAACCATGCTCAACAATATCAAGGCCACGGCCGATCCTACCACTCGTATGCTCACTCTACAGGAGCTAAGCGAACTGCTCAGTATCAGCACCGAAGACACATTAGCGGGGTCCTTCCCCGTTGAACAATTTGTGAGAGAATTGGTCCGCATCCTGGGCGGTCAAGGTGCGGATGATGGCGATGACCACGATGGGGACGACGAGCCGCAAGATGAGGATGCTGCCCTGGCAGCCGCTTTGGCGATGAGTGCGGGGGGTGCCTATCAAGGCGACGAGAACCTTGAAGCCCAGGTATTGGCCTGTCGGTGCCTTGCTAATCTCATGGAAGCATTGCCTGGTGTTGCCCATACCGTGGTTTATCATGGTGCTATCCAAGTTCTTTGCAGTAAACTTGTCGAAATCTCATACATTGATCTTGCCGAACAAACACTCAGCGTGAGATACACTTCCATATGCATTATGTCCTGCCTTTCTCATTGTTTCGTGTATAGACGTTGGAAAAGATTTCGGAAGAGTTTCCGAGTTCAATTGTGCGTGAAGGTGGCTTAGCAGCCCTCCTCAATTACCTGGACTTCTTCTCCATCGCGGTCCAACGCACCGCGTTGCAAGCCGCCTGCAACTGCTGTCGCAACATCTCCTCAGAGCATCTTACGCAAATACAGGGTGTATGGTCAATCATCCGCAACTGCCTATCTTATTCTGACCAGCGCCTTGTCGAATACGCCTGTCTTTGCGTCATCCGAGTTATCGATTCGTATCACCGTTCCTCCGTTGAGAACCTGGAAACCCTCGTCGATACCGAATTGATACGAGCCGTTAACCAACTCCTGTCACCTGCAGGCGGGTCGCCTCTCATAACCGCGAGCACGTACACACTCTTGTTACGTGCCATGGCGACGTCGGCTCGAGCTAGCCCGAAAATCGCGGTTACCTTGCTAGAGGCGGATATTGTCGACACACTGTATCAGATCCTTACCGGCGTGTTACCCCCGACTATGCTCAATGGAAGTGAACAAGGCGACGCCGCTTCGGGACAAGGACTTGGTGGAGGACTGGCCGATATGACCGTCATGGAGAATCTTGCACACCGACCCAAGGAACAGATTGAAGAGGCTCTCAGTCTTG
>JAPEVF010001174.1:0-12951 GCA_029747585.1 Pleurotus djamor | reverse complement strand
GGATTTCCTCAGAGTGGTGGATCGCGCAGTTGTCAAGCACAAGGATACTTCGAGGGCCTGGGTAAGGATTGGTGAGGGGCATCTAAGGAGGAAAGTCAGGATCTGAAGTGAAAGGCAATCTGAGAAGGATACCACAAATTCACGAAGGAACTTCAGGAATCGCTCGCTGGTCACAGAGCCATGAATGATATCATAGGTTATGATACCATCAAGGGTGAGGATAGGAAGGATGGAGTATCGCTGGCCCCGAACGAAAAACCTACGTTGCACGCAGCGGGCTCCTCGTCTTGCCCAACCCTGTGTACGTGCTGAAGTCCGTCGATTCCGAGCTGCCTCATCGACAAACATAAGCATATCCAGATCGGAGGCGAGTCCCGCAATCCTATTCATATATATGGAGCGATTGAGTTCATTTCGTTCTAGGGCTCGAGCGGAGGTTGTCTTGCGAGTAAAGTTGAGTCTTCGTATGACTCTGGAGATAGTGGGGATGCTGGCGTGGATTCCGTGGATCTCGGCCAGCTTGTCTTGAATTTCATCCAGGTAGATGGTATGCTGAAGCTCAATCAGGGCTTGTATCGTGTTTGTATGGCTGGTATTGAGGAGACGAGGGCGGCCCATTGGACTGCCTTGGTCAGAAGTGCGCGCTCGAAGTTTGCTTTTGCAGAGGGTAGAATATGCTAGGGTCTTTGAAACCCCGAGAATTTCACATATCTGCTTGACCAAGAAGTGCTGCTCAAAAAAGAGGATGGGAATGCGATCTTTGAGTGCGTTATGAACACGATGGGGAGGCATAAGGTATAGACATAGTGCTCAATGCAGTCGACAGAGGGTTACGGGGTCCCTTCCCACGCCCAAAAGAGGCAACCCTAACCCCAAGGCCAAAATGTGTTGGAAAACGCGATTCCGCATACTTTTGAAAAGCGCTGTAACACCATTCGTTCCAGTGATGCGGAGGATGTTCTTCGCCTGGATCATTCTCTCAAATGTTAGCCCATCGCCTCCAATTGGGAGTAGCCGGTTGGGATGCTTATCAGGCGTATAGTCAATACTGGCCATGATCTCACGGAGTCCTTGAGCCAGATCACTAAGTAGAGTCTCGTTTCGACTGTTGGTGGGAAGTGGAAATGATAAGGTGCGCTCAGCTGGAACTCGGTGGATTGCTCCCTTTTCTGGGTCCTTGTACATCTTGGAGAGCCGCTTCTTGTATCGAGCCAGAGAGGGGACACAGTAGATGAGAGTCCGTAGCCATTGCATGGTGAGAAGAGTGGAGAGACGGTCATGATCAATCATATCCCAAAGCTTCTGGAACGTGAGTTCAAGTCGCTCTGATTTGAGAAGGAGGAGCTGCTTTGCTTCAATATCAAGAGCAGTCGGTGAGACGTTCTTCATAAGGAACAGAGTGGTAGCGGTTCCAGTGATCATGCGGTTCTCTCTTCCAACGCGTAGATCACGGGCGCGAATTTGGTGTTGGATGTTGTCCAGTCTGAGCAGTGGAGCAAGTGATGGTTGTTGGATCAAGATACGAAGCCTTGCTAGATCCCTCTGTGCATAACTTTCAAGAAGACGGTATGTCGTATTATGGCTTGAAGAGAGGCCAAGTCGACTGGCATATGAGTGGATATATCGGTTGGTGCGACAAGCAAATAAAAGAACTCCAAAGTCAGAGGCGAGGAGCTTTGCATGCGAATTTCGACAAAAAGCAATGCTAGATAGCGCTTGAGTGACCACCTTAAACCATGTATCAGTATATGAAGAATGCGAATCATTATGGACGCACCAAATTTGGTGGCCTCATATCTCGCTTACGGCCCTCAGATGGAGTGGCCATGGCTGTTAAAAAGTGCCATGCAAGTGGCTGATGCTGCCGAAAGACCTTCTCCGCCTTTGCAATGGTCCCAGCACCGTAATCGTCCAAAAGTGACTCAGTCGAGCGCTGTGTATTATTGCCTACATCTCCGGATGAAACATGAAGGCCGTTTTTGGGTTGAACAGCCGCCTTCACTTCTTTGAGAAGCTCCATGCGGACGAGATGGGCGGCGAATGTAGTGATGATCGGTTCTGCAAAAGTGAGATCTTGATAACTGATCGAGGTTGAGAATGTTGCTGATCGTTCAGTGTGCTTGGGTAAAGGCTTGGAGTATGAGCTACTGATCCAGAGGCTCAGTATGGATGCAACGGTGTGATTTGAACTCCCATTAAGGAACTTCGAGACCATCGCAATACATCTCTCGCTCCGCGGAACCTTTACACCATTTTTATCAACTTCCCGAAATAGCGTGTAAAGCGCCTCGCCAAGGGTCCAATTGCAGTCCTTGATGGCATCGAGAAGCAAGTCGACCTTCTGTGAGTCCGTCCGGTGTGTCCTGTGATGGTTACTGGTCGCTTGTTGTTGAGCGGGGACCAGGTTGTATGGCTGGGGCATGGGAATGGCGGGTGTAGATATGAGAATTTGTGGTGAGCAGTAGGGGAGGATAATAAAATTTGCATCATGAGTTGGGATATGGATGTAACAGCCATTAGGGCTGAACGGCACACCCCAGTTGCTCGAGGACATAATGGTCGACCGAAACGCGCGAAAATTCAGCACACAACCAATTGTAGGGGTACAGGATAAATCGGTACAGGGGGTATTACCATATATATCACTAACCACGCGCGCCAAGGTAAGTCGGAGAATGAAATTTGACAGATATGGGGGAGCCACCAAAGGTTTCGGGATATGGTACCAGGCGTTATATATAACGACTTGTGTTTACCAGGCTAGGGGTAGTCCGGATGGGAGCCTTACTTCGGAGAGTCACACATCAGTCACAACAATTTTTCAAGTCAGTTACCCACGCCACATTGGGGAAGTGGACGTCTCTGCGAAGGCCCCTTTTCGAGTTCATAGTCCGCCTCGGCTGCTCGGCTCAGCGTGACGACTTCTTTAAAAGTTAATTCGACATCCAACCCACCTACCGTCATTCTAACACCTTGAAGGCTTAGATATGGGATACTATACGCTAGGATAAAATTTTGGTGGGAATAAAATGAGGGGAAGGTACTTTTTTTCGCGAGAATACGGAGTGGGGGTCACCTCCGGACTACCCCTCCGCCATAGTAGCTGTACATTCGTCGAAGGGAATTCAAGAGGATCGGCTTGATGGAGGCGTTATCCCAGTCACTTTGACTGTGAAGCGGAAAACATGAGAGAGCGGGAGGAGGAGGAAGAAAGATTGACAACGTACCATAATGAGAAGGAGCATGTACTCTTCGTGGGCTATGCTCGGAATATGATAAATGGACTCTGGAGCGTTGACCATTTTCGTCGACGGCTAGCGGGATCTTCCAAATCAAAGGCATCTTGTGGGCAGACATCGGCAACGGCGGTGGGATTGAGGCCAAGGGNCAAGGACGAATCTACGGGTAAACAATGATCATATGACAGAATCCCTGATCTATGGGAATGAACAAAGGACGAAGGGAGGGTAAGACTCTGAGAGGAAGCAAGCAAGGCGCGCTCCACCACTCACAGTAAACTGGGAACCTGGCAGAATGCCACTCGAGGGAATGTGTACGTGATGTGTGTTGGTGGATGAATCGATGAAGATTTCCACTTCTCGACGTACTTCGGTGTTGGGGACAGTGCATTTGCTGAATTCGTTGTCTGTTGGGCGTTGAAGGCAATTGGGAACTGGCCAGATCATATTCGTCGACCATGTACTTTCTCACTTCCGTTTCCTGTAGCTCTCAGTTTATGCTCTTCTCGCCACGTCCCCTCCATCCCATCCCAACAATGCAGCCATCCCACACGACTGGATCCTCCCATCGGGGGTGGTAGTTGTCCTTCTTGATGTATTTGATCTGTGGACATAGCATTTCGTATGGTCGAGTATGTGGGAACGATTGAGGTTGAGGCCGATATTGAAAAAACTGATGCTTGATCGTCGATGAATGAGTGCAGAGAATGAAAGTGGCTATGCTCGTTGCTTTGTACACCAACCCAATTACTCGCAGGACCATTGCCCAGTCTGATGCCAGGTCGCGGCCTGTAGTCACAGTAACTCCCAGCGAGAGCTGCTCTCGGACCACGCGCCCATGTATAAGCCTTAGCCTACGAAAAACAGGACAAAGAGGTGAGCATTGTCACGGCGAGTCACTCCGACACTGCTGTGTGATGTTATTGGGCATTCTGCCAATGTCTTGTATTTTGCGCATCTCACCTGGGACGATTAAGTAAGCGGCAACGTATAGGGGGACGGGGCATGGGTGCGAGGCGGGGAGACAGTCAAGTATTCCTGAAAGAACAAGGACTTGTGTACTTCAAGGTTGGAGTCCAAAACCTCTGAGAGACGTCTCTGAAGGGACGCCGGTGAGATAAATGGAGAGAGCGAGAGGTGAGAGAAGTGAGTTACGACTTGCAGGTTGAGCAAGACGCTCGGTATTATGGTAATCTATGTCTCGTCTGATTTCATGTCAGCCTCCCAGATGTTCGACATCCCTCCGTCCTAGAGTAAGTAGAGCAAAAAAACCTGCATTGATATTTCCCAACTGAAAAAACAACGGTGGATGGAAGCAAGACTCGAGAGAGGCTCCGCGCATGGTGATAAGTCGAGTAACACAGATTAATAAAAGATTAAGCTTCTTGGTGTTATTGGCTACCCTACACCCGTAGCCGGTTTGTGATGCATGAACATGGGTGGTGCAATTTGTTTATTTGACCTGGCAAGGTGAACGAGAAAGTCTTGCCGAAGTCCATCACTTCCGTGCGATTTACATATCGACCCCAATCATAAGTCCAACGTGTTCTCCAAGCTCTCGACGGGTACCTTCGATATGTAACACAAAAAGGGATTGACTTGCTTGTTCCCCAAGTACCCTTTGCCAGGGCTGAATGTGGCTGGCTGCCTAGATAATGATGGATCAACTCCATCAATGCGGAGTGCGTTGGGGGAACTACACAGCTATTCGGAGCATGAGGGAGCGAACGCCATCGATTAAAGGAGTGTACAACGGAGAGGTAATGTTAATTAGGAAGGTTCGACCGCAATATGGAACCCGACGATGGATTTCTGGTAGTCGATCGGCCTGCATTTCCAGTATCACGACATATTGTGTCGTTTCCTTTCCTTTCCTCTCCAACTCCCACTCCAACAGTCGGGTACCTTCTTTACAACCAGCTACTAGAGTATGCAGGCGCAGCTGCGATCGACGTCTTCATCGACATCAACCGACGTCCCAGCCCAGGTCCAAGCGCCACGCTACCCGACGTCCTACACTGGGAAGTTCGTTGTCCGAGACGCCGTCATCCACGAGCCATTGGACGGGATGCAAAGAGGTTCTCCACTACTGGAATGGGTAAGATGGGGTGCTACGATCGCGGCGAGCGGAATGGGTATGTGATGGTGGATGGATGGATTGTGGGTACGCCAGTCTTGATGATGATACTTGAGCTTGAGAGATCGACCACGGAGGTCTACGAAACGAAGGCGATGGATGAGGAAAAGAAGGGAAAGAGAAATAAGAAAGTTAACATACCATGTTGAACGCGACACCCATATTCGTCCGCTTCGAACCCCGAGCCTTCCTATCCAGCTTTGGCAGTGTGGAATTTGTCTAAAGGTTGCGGCGGCGTTGCTCTCCACCGACCCCGTGGTTGCTTCATATGTATGACTAACTGGTGTGTTGGAGGCGAGGAGGGGAATGACCTACGAGTACGAGAAATTAGGAAGGGGTAGGGGAGTAAACGAGATATGAGAACATACCGAAAATGAGAATACACTATTCGAAGTTATTGGAACTGGGGTGTCTCTCTTTCCTCACGCAAGCTGCCCTGAACCCAGCCGTTCTTTCATGAACCATCAAGGCGTCCGTGGACTGCATACATGACATGTCTTTGGCATCATCCGAGTCGATGTGGTGACTCCAAAGACGGCGCGAACGATGCCACGCCGCTTTCAGCAAGATCGTGTTGATGGAGCATGGTTTATTATCTAGGGCGATCAAACAAGTAAGTATGGGGTAAGAGGCAAAAGCAAGGAAGGAAGCGGGACTTACTAGTTATCCATTACGTGGCTCCGAATATGGGTTTCTTTTAAGACCGCGACACCGTTGATGTTGCGTAGCCTAGGTATGTCGAGACTTGATGCCAGGAGATCTGACGCCAGTCGATTTAGGGTCTACGAAGGGGGAGATGAGTACGATGAGTACGAGGAGAAGGAAAAACAAAGTTGAGAAGGCCAGTGAAACTGGATGGATAAGTATCGTACCTGAGAATCATGTATAATTCCTGCTCAGCCTACCCAGCGAGCTGGTATATTGATGACAATGAACACGCTCCTCATGAGCATGTCGTATTTACGCGGGCTGCGGATGGAAGGGAAGGGTAAGTACCTAGCTGGGGAACGACAAAGGAGAAGGAGGGGGAAGGAAATAGAGGAGGAGGGGAAGGAAAAGCGTAGACACCAAGGATAGGGCAAGTCAATACAGAGGTTGGTCCTGCTCCGGCTCCTCTGCCCTCGCGAATTCGGCATACAAGAGACCACAACCACGTCCACCAGCATCGTGTCAGCGTTACAGGGAGAAGAGATATCTTGAGGTGACGATGGTAGTGGCTTCTCGATTTGGATGGGTTCGGGGACGGATAGGTATCGGCCGAGCACAGAGGAACGTAGAGTTGGGGTCCAGTGGTCGACCTGGAGTAGAGGTTATCAGTATGACCGGAACATGATAGCGTTGGGGGACGATGCACACAGAAAGGACGACGTACCTGATCACTGCAACATCCCATACCTCGGAATCCTTCCAATGAACCTGATGAACAGAAACCGCAGCTGCGACGGCATCCTGGTGACCTTGAAGACATGCGGACGCTCGTAGCAGTTGGAGATAAGACGCTGGGTATCGAACGGCATGAAGAGCGCCGAAATTGAAGGGAGGAGCTGAGGCGGATACCATGAGGATGGGCTCTGATGATGACGGTGTTGGAGATAGTCGTGTGGTGGGATGGGGTGCGCCTGCGTAGGTGGGAGGTCGCACTACCCAGGTGGCGAAAAATACTAAGTTTGCGTGGGAAAGAGATAAGACTTATCGCTGGCCGTCCGGGCCTTATCTTCGGCTCGTGAACCTCTGTGCCATTTACTTGCCATTGACATCCTCTTCCTCTACTTGTACTACATCGCAATGGGAGGAGTACTACACATCTACCTGAAATAGGAATCAAAGCTAGTGTGGATACGCTCGATCCTCCAAGCAGCCCCTACGAGAACTAACGAAAGTTCACGGCGACAACGACGTAACGTACAACTGCGCAACGATATCCAAGGCCATCAATCAAAGAAAGCGTCGAATGTATCAAAGCCTTCCAACACACCCGGTGCATTCTGACAGCTGGGAATTTTGGTCCGAGGGAGACGTGGTCATCGTCTCGACCTGGGAGTCAGTCGATACAGTATAACCGTGAGGAACTTCGTCACGACTTGAGTCAAGCAGGACTACGGTAGCGAGCACCAGCAGCGTGGAGAAGATGTTGAGAGATGACGCTGGTGTTCGATGAACTATCAATCAGTTGATTCAGTTCCAAGCGAAAGAAGGGAAGGAGGACTGGACAACGCACTGAAACCAAAGTGAATACCGTACGCGCACACGATACCCGTTTCTACGTGACCCACTATCTATCCAGTAACCTGATGTACTGAAACCCCAAGAATTGCGCGAAGGTATTGACCATTCCCAGGGATAGTACTTGATCTAGCTGCGAGAGGTGGGAGTTAGGATCCGAAGAGAAAAGTGAGCAACGAGCATACGTACCAAGTAGCGCATTGTCTGGTATGGATGCTCGACGAAAGGTTTCTGTTGGAACGGAGGCAGAGGTCTGAATATCTACGTTAGTTGAAGTGCGAGGTTGAAGTCTGAGGTTGATGATCGAGGGGAGGTTGCGAGTAAGAGATGCCGGAAGCATGGGAGGGTGCTACGAAGGAGGAATGAGTCAAAGACCGAGCAGTAGGAGAGTAATACGAGAGGGGGAGAAGGGGGACATACCAGTTTAACCCGTAGCGTGCTGAATGTTTCCCCATGGCTGGTTCTCCATACCCCACTCGTTGGGAAAAGTTCGAAGCTCCGAAATTTTCTCTTCGCTCTTGCTGCTGCCCCGCGATAAAATCTTCAAAGCCGCCATCGATGTGCTTCGTTTTCGGCGGGAAATTGATATGGGCAGGGTGGAAGATGAACACTGAAGCTGAAGGTGGATTGAAAGTAAGAGAGAAACGGGAGGGGAACCCTGATATGTAGAGTATGCAGGTGGGAAGAGGATGTCATTGAGGATATGGAGCGACGCGAACTGTGATCGTTCTACGATTGTACGATACCAGTCTGTGAACGAAGCGAATGCAGAATGGAATGGGGAAACTGGATAACCGTCCGTAAACGAGTAAAGTACGTATGGTCCGTGAAAGGGAAGCAAGGAACGTGGGTTGATATAACGAGGGAGAAAACAGCGATACAAGAGAAGAGTCCATCTCAGAAAAAGGGGGAAGTGTCATGCAAAAGGAGGAAATCGTCATACTCACTGTCTTCATCATCTGAGCCGCAGGTCCACGATGAATTGACCACCTAGCGGCACCTTCTTCCCAATGACACCAGCTTGCGTCAAAGCAGACGTTCGAGGCGGAGCTCGACAAAGTCCAACGATTGGAGGGTTGATTGAAGTTTCTTCATTTTCGTCGCCTCCGCGGTCCTAACAACAGAGGCTTACAGCTAGGGTGAACGTGAGGTATTGGGTTGTGCTGGAAGGTGGGAACTCGGCGCGGCTGGGAGATTGTGTGGCGTACACGTGCTTGAGACTGAGGTGGTAATCCACTGCTAGCCAACGCGATGAAGGATGCGCGAACATCGAGTGCACACGCCCGAACATCGGGTGTCATGTAGGCTGAGTTGAGTATTGTGGCGCTTGGGAAGGGGCACTAGTCACTCGATGGTTGTGCCACGAAGAATGTGGCGAAGGCGCAGCGTGTGTAGCTGCCAGTGCTCCACATGTACGAGTCGTTGGTGCGGTAACGCTCGGGGATCGAGTGCTGGCGATAACAAGCACCGACGTGATGAGTCCGTAAGGCGTGGAACAAGGCGGGAGATCGATTTCGGAGGTGTGATGGAGAATTTTGTGGTGGTCTGACTGTAAGTTAGGTGGGGGGTAGGAATGGGATCGAAAGAAGTGGACGCACTGTTAGTACTCTTCCTCCAGCTCAGCTCCTCTAGTGGATGATGACGCCCCATTTTGAATACGCATCCACCTCCTCCCACAACCACTGTCGAAGTGCCCTGCTCGAAGCCTTTGTTCCCAGCACTACTACTCCAGTAGTCCGTATCCCGATTTACCACTGCGTGAGAATGCAGAGATGTTGATGGGGGATATTTGCGACAGGATCGAGAAGGGGAGTGTGGATCTGTGGACTGGAGGTGAGCATGGCGACGAAGGAGATGAGGAGGAGAGCAAGAGGAAGGTACATACTTCTGCGATGTCGGCTACGGAAAGCTGAAGCTACCAATTTTACACCAGCTGCTCGCAGACGTGCTGGTAAAGCACCATCCGTGTTTGTTGTGCTTTTGTTGCTGCTGCTGTTGTGACGCTGTAGACACCCAACGACTCGGCGAAGGTTTTAATCCAAAGCCTCAACTACATCCTCCACCACGGACTTATCAAGATATCCATCTACAGCGTTCGCAGCGGTGGTTTCCCAATTCCTAGAACAAGGGTTGAGGTAGGAAACAATTCGACCAGGGATTCGTCTACGCAGGAGAGTGCGAGCATGTTAAAAAAANTGAAGACTGCGGATGAGGGGAAGATAGCGGTGGAGATGGAGAAGGTGGAAGAGGTTGGTCATAGCCGTGCGTTTCCGTGTTCCCGTGATCGCGGACTCTTTATATCACAGCTGAAGATACGGTTTTGTTGTTGCGGCTTGTCGCAGGACCATACCAACTCATCCTCCTCCGATCTGTCCCATTCCAGGCATTTCCCTTTGTGAGGCTCGCGTACGAGCTGATAGAAGGCTTCATCGTCATCGTCTAACACACATTGCACTCCCAAGCATTCAGGAGAGGTATTGGGAGGGCGAAGGGTTTGCATCGGACTGGGTTGGGTAGCGAATCTGAGCGTGAGTAGGTTCGGTGACACGGGAGGGAGAAGATGGTGATGTCGATACAGGAGCGGTGCCGCTAGCTTGCGGTGATGATGATGAATTCGGTGGAGGTGGTACAGAGTAGTCGTTGGCTTGTACAACGAGTTGCCTAAACGGCCCGCAGAAATACAGAGCTTGGATGACAGAGTTTGCATAGCTATATGTTGAACACAACGCGTGTAAATCATCGGTAATCAACGACTAATGAGGCCCATGCGACGCACCAAGTGTTCCCAAACTAATCCGATACGTCGTACTGCATTCAGCATGTACATTGGGCTGGATATGGAAGAGCACTCACGTTCTCGAGCCCGAACTTCTTAGCATCCGCAGTAGTTGGTTCTGAAGATGCGACCTGCTGTTCCGATTGCGAAGGCGTAGGTGGATTAACCACACTAGCTTTCTGACCAAACTTCATCCATTGTGCCCCCTTGGCCATCACCGCTGCTGGTGATGACGGGGGGCTGGCGAAAGAGAGGTAGGCGGAAATGGTGGTGGTGGTTGAGAAGAAAGAGGGTGTGGGTCGGTTGGCTGCAGCGTACAGGCCTGCCTGAGGCTCACACAGGCAGAGTCGAGAATTGAAACGGACTTGCTCAAATCAGCCACCAACTTGTTCAGAGTTGTCAAATGCCAAGGCACGTAATCTTGCTGTGCCCAAGTCCCACGCGCATCCCTCAGGGGGCCTATCCCCCGATAATTCATCGACTTATGGTGCATTCTCCGCAATCTCGCTACATTCCAGACGGCCAGAAAATATCTTATTCGTCATATCTACCACCGTACAGGCTACAGAGGCCCAACTGACCCGCAACCGAACGATCTCAGTCACTAACGTCAAGCGTGCCTGTCCACCCGCTCATCCTTCACGCGCTGTTTGCTTTCAGACGCCGAGAACTCTCACTGTCTGATGTACTTTCATATGCTGGACACGAAGGGGGACCATGGTGGCCTCCTCCTCGGCTATCAGCGTCTCAGCCACGAAGCTGATTCTTAGCTAATTCTTGAACTCAAGGCTTGAAGACTCGTCTCGAGCTGACAACGCTGCGCCTGATGTGAAGGCCAGGCGTTCGGCATTCTTTTAGACGGGCATCTTCCCCACGTTGCTCAATTAGTTCACCGTGTACATCGGAGAGGACACGGTATGTAACTTGAGGTATCATTTGTACCGCGGACACTCGGTTCCTGTCTTCTCTTTACCATATCTGACAATGGTTTAGTAACATATCACTGCTTTCCATCAATAAGATTGGACTCGTTGCAAAGGTAAGGGTCTCTGTGAGAATAACAACTATAGAGTCATGAAACCCTTCCTGGCCTCAAGATCTCAGGAGAAGCCATACCCAAGTCGGAGCGGTCGTTGAGAATCATCAAAATATTAACCAAAACGCAACGTGCCAGCAGAACAAAGTACCGAATTGCCTCCTCATCTCCCAAGCCATCATCTTAGATGGGCGCATCAAGACAATGTGACTGTCCTAGGCAAACCCCAGGCTAACCCCAACGCGAAAGCTTCACATGGCTCCTCCCCCAAGCTCCAACATAACAGCAGCTTCCCTCAACCACTTGACTCGAACTTGCGTACATCCACCCAATCTCCCACACGGTAAACACCGCTAGCCTTCGGTGCGGCATTGACACCCATGCACGGCTTGAGTTTATCTTCCTTGTCCACTCCGATTCGGTGCTTCATCATCACTTTAAACGGGACCGCTTTGTCGCGTATGCCAGTTTCGGGTGAAACGTTGGGGAGCTATTGAACGGCCCGAAGGGAACGCGAAGAGACCACGAGGTGCAAAACAAGGCCGCAAACCGAAAAGGGGATACAATATCAGGAACACGGACACAATTAGCGAGTGCGTCATTCCAATCGCGGCAGGATGAGATAGTCGTTGTTTTTATACACGGTGAAAGGATGCGCGAATAGGAAGGCAGGAAACGGGAGGTCGTTCATGGGATTTTGAACGCGTTGAAGATAGCAAAAATATCGTGCAAAGCAGATGAGATGGGCGATGAAGCGAAGTAGAGAGATTGACTCACCAAACAGCGCTGACATTTTGCCACAAGAGAGATAACAGGCGTATCTTCGCTTTGTGCTTCCTCCTTAGTATGTCCGATGGCGATCTCTTCCCATTCGTCTTCGGCATACGCCCCTGCACCAGTGAATACGAGATTTGGGCGAAACCTATAATGTGGAGGGGGTTGATAGGCTTTCAGACAACTGAGATTTCCTGATTCTTCACGTGCCTTTCAACAGTCACACTTTTACTTTTGTTGCGCCATTCATCACCTATAAGCTGGCGCCCCGAGGCATCTCCCTCGCGAATCATTTCTTGCACCCATTCGTCCATATCTTCCATGTTCTCCTGACTCATGACCAACAAAGGGTACATGTCTTGGTAAACCACGCTTGCTTCGAGCTGGGGAAACGAGGTAGTTGGGGGGCATACCCGCGGACGCGGACCTTTGTACACCAGGAACACATCGCGGGAGAAGAAGCGAGAAAATATTTCCGAAGGGTGGGGCGACACAGAAGCACTGTATGGCAAGCATTGGACGATGTAGCCATCAATGCCGGTGTGACCCCAAAGTGAAATATCTCCAACACTGTCGMAKYWATTCMGTCTAGATGACGCAGCATARACRTAANGACMSACCTCCAGTCATCCATTATATGACATACTATAGTATTTTTCATAGCTCGAACATTAATCTATCAAAACCACAACGGATCATCCTAGGCCGCAACACTTTGCTATATTTGATCTCGCCTCGTCGATTCCAAAAGAGGGTGTCATCGCGC
>JAPEVF010001173.1:0-12965 GCA_029747585.1 Pleurotus djamor | reverse complement strand
GTATTTATCACTACGCTCTTCGCTCTTTGGCGATCAGTCAGTGATGGTTCTGCTGCGATTGTTATCGTCCAAGCGGGAATTTTTGCAGAAGCCTCCAGGCAACTCGTCAGGTTTGTTTCTAATCTCTTACGGCTTGGACACCATGATTGATATCGTCACTAGGGTTGCTGCTCAACTTGAACTGGACTTCAATTCCGTAGAGAGGATATCCGAGTATTTGGACGTACCACAGGAAGCCCCAGCCATTATCAACGATCGCAGACCGCCCGCCTATTGGCCGTCTAGCGACGGTTCCGTCATTTTTGAAGACCTTGTCATCCGATACGCCGAAACACTACCTGCCGTCTTGCGTAATATTTCCTTTACAATAAACCCGCGCGAGAAGATTGGTGTGGTACGTGCACCATGTATCCTTCGTTCGAATAGTTCGATTGAATCTCCTTCAGGTTGGCCGCACAGGCTCTGGTTTGTAGCATTTGGTTTCCTTGTTGAGAAGATTATAACTATAGTCTCAATGTCTAGGGAAATCAACCCTCGCGTTATCCCTTCTCCGAATGGTGGAAGCTCAAAAGGGTAGAATCATGTAAGCCCCTCCATTCTCTGGGGACGCTGATCATGCTCATGTCCGTGGCAGCATTGACGGCATCGATATCGCGACCATCGGTTTAGAGGACCTCCGAACCCGTGTAGTGAGTACGACCTCCGTTGTTTTAGGTCTGGCCGTTATCTATTTTCCCCTAGACTATAGTGAGCCAAGACGTCTCGCTGTTCGCTGGAACAATCCGTAGCAACTTGGATCCTTTAGGAGAACACACCGATCAGGAATGTTGGGACGTTCTTGAGCGATGTCACCTCCTTCCCCTCTTGAGGGCCAATTTCACGAACGGAGAGTTCACCCTCGACATGTCTATTGGGAAGGATGGAAGTCTAAGTGCTGGAGAGCGCCAACTGGTCTCACTTTCCAGAGCAGTCCTAAGGCGAACCAACATCATCATCCTGGACGAAGCGACGTCACAAATTGACAATAAGCTCGATGACCAAGTGAGGAGCGGTCCTATCCTTTCCTGCCGTCAACGATTGACTCATGACGTGTTTTAGATCCAGAAAACGATCCGAGAAGAGCTCTCTTCTGCTCTTGTCATTACGATCGCCCATCGTCTAAAGACTATCATAGACTACGATCGCATTCTAGTCTTAGACAACGGAGAGATAGTAGAATTCGGCCCGCCAACGGAGCTGTTGGCACAACCTGGTAGCGCGTTCAGGGAGATGTGTAGAAAGAGTGCAGACTGGCCTCTCCTACGATCGATCCTCGGAGGGAGCAGCGGGTAGTTTCGCCGTAGCCCCTGTATTTTCTTTCCTTCAAAATCCTAGATTTCCTTCTTCCTTTCCTACCCTTCCATCATCTCTGTTCGTCTACCGCTTCCGCGAACTTGACTTTCTTGGACGACTATGCACATACTGCCATGGCGAACACCCGCTCTTTGTTTAATCTGGACTTTACCGTTATTTTATAATGCAACTAGTGCTCGACGACTACCTAGACGAGGACTCTTTGATGAATTTGACTTGGCGAGGCCTGCAAGTGAGACTACCACGACTGGGCATCCCGCTGGAGCTTCTTTATCTGGCACATCTACTTCGGTCGGGGCGGCTTCCTCAAGTCATCTTTCCTCTGGGGCGACGCTGGCGTCGACACACCAAGAAACCGCGTCGTCGACGTCAATTCATACCTATTCAGTAATCGGGTCCGTCTCGCCAGCGCCCCAGCCTACCGCTTCACTGAAGGCACCTCTTATGCCTGCGAACGTCACGCCCACAACGACGGAAAACATTGTTCACGCTTCAGAGTCTGGAAAGCCTATGGGTGCCTCTTCTTTCACCTCAACCGCCGAGCTCGCTCTCTGGAAAGTCCTCGGCGTGACAGTCCTCTGCATCGGCGTTGTCGCTACTATTATTCTCTCCGTGGTATTTTTCGACTCATGGTGGGGCTTCGTCAAAGATGTGGTTCGAGGGAGAAAACGCTCTGAGCCGCAGGAAGAGTTGGTCCCGGATTGGGAGAAGAGGAGTTGGGAAGTGAAGTTTGCGAGTCAGGACGGACATCGGTATCCGTCACTTTCTTCGGTTGAGTCGATTACGAAGTGGAAGGGGATGAAGGCGGGTGGGAATGGAGATGGAAAGGACTCGCGCAAGGATGAGAAGAACAGCAGCAATGACCATAAGATCACGGTCCCAAGCCCGACATATTTGCCCGACTACGACCCATACAAGCCTAACTGGCTCCCGAAGATGTGAAGACCGAACGAACGACAGGAAACCCCTCCATATATTATTTTATACCGTAATTACTCCTTGCCTGTATTCACAGACGATGAAGCTGGAGTCCTTTTCTCAATGTAGTCCGAGGCAATGATGCCAGTTATCCCAACTAGACAGAGACCGATTGATATTTTCAGGCGCGTGGAGGCTGGCAAAGCTGGATATGCAACAGAAAGTCAATAAAACGACGTTCAACGAGGAATTCGAATGAACTTGCTGTTATACGATTGCCATAGAGAACGATTGCGAGGCGACGACTGGGCAGTATTTGACAATCGTGACTTTTGTGGTTGCATCGGGACGATGAGAACTTACGAGCGCTTACTGCACTCACATATGATCGGCTTTCCGGCCTCATTAACTCCTAACCCACAACTTCAATGTTTACTGGATTGGTGAGTAAAAAGGTCGAGATATAAGTTGATGTATTCATATTTATGGTAGATAGAACACCTCGGAACAGTCCTCGATATACAGAAGGACAACAATGGCTGCACATTGACGATCTCAGACTCTGCGCCTATTCTAGACGACTGTCATATTGGTGACTCGATCGCGGTCAATGGTGCTTGTTTGACTGTCACGGAATTCGACCCAAAGGCGCAAGGGGGCTGGTTCAAGGTTTGGCTGGCTAATGAAACCCTCGAGAGGACTGATTTAGGCACGTCCTCGCTCTGAAAACTTGGGGGAATTGTTAGACTCACTCGGGGACCAGGAGAACGCAAAGTCGGTGATAAACTAAATCTTGAACGGGCTATGGGAGCCCATGTTCGATTTGGTGGCCATTTTGTCCAGGTAGATTTGCCGCGTCATATTCTATCATTGTTCTAACCTTCCATAGGCTCACGTTGACACAACTGCTACCATTACGGATCGGTTCGCGGACGGAGACTCATTGAGGCTTACATTCAAGCTCCCGCCACCCACTGCTGCCCGACCGTCGCTTCTCCCATATATCATCCCGAAAGGCTATGTCACAATTGACGGTGCATCATTGACCATCACGGGTGTCGATGATGCGGAAGGAAAGTTTAGCATCATGCTGATCCAACATACGCAAGAGAAGATCTCCTTGAGCAAGAAACCGATCGGCGCGACGGTAAATATCGAGGTCGACATGGTTGGAAAGTACGTTCATAAGAGCGTCGTGGCTGCCCTCGGTGGAGGTGGTGACGAGGGAATCAAGGCGTTAATTGAAAAGGTTGTAGAACAGACATTGGCAAAGAAGGGTTTGTAGGGCCGTTACTTGGCTCCAATAGCGTTAACGTCTACGTAGACTTGGGAATTTCCTTATAATAATTTCCTTATGCCTTTCCTCCACAGGCTGTGGCGAGTCTTTCGACCTTCTATAGCGCGTTTCCAGATACATGGCCTTCGGTTTGATACTATCATGAACAAACAACATACGCAGGTCTGAGTTGGGACTGATCGGTAACTGTTTGCGAGAAAGTTCAAGTAGTTAGTTGCCGTTCCAAAGGATCTGGAAGCGGCCTTCGACAAGAAATCATGGCGATTCGCGTGGTGGTCGGCACTCCCTTGATCTCGTACATACAAACGCGCCTAAATACGTAGATAAGATAAGATTAGATGCACCAACAATCACAAATTTCCGAAATGACAAGTCCAAACCGACCCTTGCGACCTTCACTCAGTCTTCTCATCCTCCCTTCCCCTTCTCCTCCTCGTTCCCAACTCAGCTGATGGAGGCCGTTCTTCGAAGAAAGGTACCGCCTTCGCGTTTGCATCTCTTGGAATTTCTCAGTTCGTAATTCTATCAGGCCACCGTCAGATTCAATCAGAACGATGCCCCGAGGTCACGACCCACGTCTCCCTTCAAACCCCACTCCCCACCGACAACGACAACAACGACGACAGTGATGACAAAACCCAAGGCCAAAATCACCGCAACTGCTACTTCAGTCCGAAAAGCCGCAAGCGTAGTTTCCACCACCTCAAAGTCCAGCACGGTCGCGGTTCGGCGTGAAAGAAGTGTTGCTGGCATCAACTCGAGTCCAACGCCCCGACCGACGTCTCCGTTCAAATCAAGCTCATTGAAGCCACCAGAACGCGGTGATTCGCCTACGCACTCACAGCCCAGGACTTTGGCGAAAGTACGGACACTACGGCCACAGACGGCCCATTCTGTCATTGGGATTAGCTCGGAACCGCGCCAGAGGTCTTTAACTAGCGTCGCTTCGGATGCAGGACCCTTGAATAGGACGCGGGCTCGTCACGGGAGCGTATCGTTGCAGCACGCAGCTTCGCTGGCATCCCTGCACCAGTCCCAACCGTCGTCACGCTCAGCATCCCCCGTAGCTCCCCCTTCGAGATTCAACCAAACTCCTGAACCCGATGCAAGCTCTGTCATTTCTGGCGTCAAGATCAAGGCAAAAGTGTCGGGGCTCGCGAAGCAAGTCACTACGGAACTTCCTAACCTACCTAGCAACTCGCAGGGGTCGCTGCGGTCTCCTCCTGGTCGTCCCAGAGCCCCCTCAGCTTCGAGCGTGGTACTCTCGTCGACACCCCCTTCACCGAACCTGTCGATGCCTATCTACCCCATAACAACAGCCACGCCAGCAGCCAACCCACATCGCTATGCACCATCCCGACCAAGCCCACCTTCCATCAGGTCCCACCATTACCAACCCTTTCGTGCCCATAATAATAATGATAACCGTTCCCCCACTGCTTCCAAGGTTGATCCTGCATCTATACCCCTTCCCCCTCAGTCCCCACCTATGTCTTCGCTTTCTGTATCCTCGAAATCGTCTGTGTCTATATCACGATCTTCCGTTCAATACGCCCCGTCGGGCGACTCGAATACCACTAGTCCAAGTAACGCATCCACGCCACATTTGAATGGCAAGCATGAATTTCACGATCACGACCGACTTCGTTCTACATTAGATGACCTTGTGCGACATGTTGAGATGAGCGATGCCAACGTCTCTGGAGACAGTGACCATGCGCTCGATGATGATGAAGATGGATATAATGATGAACGTCAGGCTCGGGCAAGGGCTAAATCTGATCGTAAGGTGCGGATGGTCTATGTTACTCAAACATCAGCGTGCTTACCTTGGTACGTACACAGATTGAAGATCTTGAAATCTCCAACCGTTCTTTACTTGCTATCAATGCATCCTTGGAAGCTACGAAGCATAAGCAAGCTAAAGAAATCAGAGAACTCCGAAGGAAGTTACGAGAGTCCAGGCTAATCCTCCCTCCTCAAGCTTACCGCGCAGTCAAATCATCCTATGGCCCGGACGACGAACCACCAGATGATGAGGATGATGACGACGACGATAGCGAACCAGAAGATAGCGATGTCGTGTACAAGAGAATCAAATCACTGATAGACGATCTTCTACGGAGCGGAAAACAAGCTTTGGAGTCCAAAACCGAACCTCCGAAATCCGCGAAGGGAAAGGTTCTTAGTGCCGAAGAGGTCAAGGATTGGCAAGAGGGAAGTGGATCCGACGGCGAACGTACCTATCCGCAACGACGTAGGGGCAGCAGCCGGACGCGAGGAAGTCGCCCACCTTCACGGATTTTCCGCGGTGACAATTCGGAAGATGAAGTCGCGGCCATGGCACTCGCGGTTACTCCCTCTCCACATCTTCCTCCTCAGCAGCAATCTCCTCACTCGCCCAAATTCCCGCTATCACCCGCCCGACGACCCCACAAAAGGTCGCCTTCTTCCCGAGAGTCAATCCATATCAGGATCCGGAGAAACGGCATCCGCTGTTGCCGCCGTTGTATCTCCAACCACACATGACCGTTCTGGCAAAGAGGAATCCGTTGAGGGAGTCGTATGAGAGGGTTGTGGCCGCGAAGAATGGGAATTAGCGTGCCTCTGTCTCTCTCTCATGTTCATTATATACCGGCTAAGACCATGACCATAGATTCAGGATACTTATGTACATGCATACTCAACTTGGAAAGACGTTCGTTATCAGACTCTCATTATTCATTTTCTCCGCTCCTGGCTGTACTTGTATCCCCCCATTTCGTGCACCGGTGCCTTGCCCTATATTGTACCTAGTACTCTACTTATACCTGCATCCAATACGCAAATCCTCCCAATCTACATCCAACGCCCTGTCTCGAAGCGCACAACACAAGACAACTCGTCCAATACGAGTCTAACCGTTTCTCCTTCATAAACCCATGTCCGCCTTATGTACGTACTGAATGGTCTCACAACTTGGATGTTCCATACGACGTCGTCAGGGACCTTGGGACACGTTCTGGGGGGTAAAAACGATCTTATTCACCTCCATTCCAGATTCCAGATTCCCGATTCCTCCCATTCACTCGTGGCCGAGTATTCGTATATTCGTATATTCATCGATCATCAGGCAACACTACCCTCGTCGACATTCGCCAACACATCCTTCGCATCCAAGCCCACAAGCCTCTAATGATGTCGCTTGGTCCTTCTCACCGGTCAACCAGGGAGTGGCAAGTCATATGCATTATCCATACACCCCCTGCTACTTACTTGCTCATCTGTTCTCTCCTCCTCGCCAAGCCCGTCCTCTTCACCCCCCCAGCCCCCGATATCGTATCCCATTTTTCAGCAGAGGGCGTGCGGTGCACCATGCATCATCCCAAAGTATCTGCAGCCCCATGATATCATATCGAGCGTATACGCGTACTCTATCCGAACCTACCTGCCAGTGGGTTCTTGCCAATTACCACCCAACCCCCGTGCAACAACAACCAAAGGTACAAAGAACTGAATGGTGAATCATTATACGTTGCCAAATGGGACAGAGAAGAACTAGCGTCTGCGTGAGTTGATGTCTGTCCTTTTCCCGTTACCGTTACCTCTCGCTTATACCCGGTAAGAATGGCCATGCACACTGTGCCTCAATACGAGGCCGACCCGACCAATTGACGACGCGATCCACCAATGGCCCACCGCCCCCAGAGACGTCGACGTTTTATAATTTTATTACGCCCTCCTCTCTAGCTCCAATAGCTACAATAGCTCCAACCTCAACGACCTCGAGCTCCGTGAAGCCCTCCACATCTGACACCAGCCACCTTCACCTTGGCTCGCACGACGCACGCTCCTCCAAAATGCTAAATAGTAAAAATCCACACTCCCGCCACCGTGTTTAATAGAGTTAGAGGAGTCCTACCGTATAAAAAANTTTGCGATTGCATTGCTTTTGCTTTTGGTAGGCATGAACATGAACTTGAAGTTTGCACTTGGATATGATATGCTTGGTATCGCGCTCGTGGTGGGGAAATACTATAAGTAGGTACAAATGTAGAGTATATTCGTTGCGAAAAATCAGGGTACAACTTGCAAACGCTACTCTCGATATGATATGATATGTCTATCTGATATCGTCCGTCTAGAGTAGATGACTTACCTGTAGCTTCAAGATGCGATCGAAACGATTATACTTAGCCCGACGGCGGGAGTCCTCTCCACGCTCCCAAATGTCACCTCATAATCGAAGAAACATAAACATACCATAGAAGTAAACATGTTAAGAGGAGGCCTGTACACGGTCACAGAAAAACGAACCAGAGTTTTCTTGAGGCCCTTCATGGAGGCAGCGGGGTGCTTGGGTGGCGGTGTAATACTTAGAAGCATCACGTTGCTGGCATGACCGATGCTGAGTACTGACACTGAACGCTGTAACTCGCAACTTGTAACTCTGGACGTTGAACGTTGAACCGGGAAGTAAAAGTTAAAACGTAACCAGGAAGACTACCATGTCATACAACAGTGATGTGACAACTTGAAGGTGCCTTCGAGAATCTGTCTCACCACCCCTCCGCTGATTATGCTGATGCTATCTCCCACCAAAAACACCAAACAACCTCCTCCATCAAGATCTCAACACTCCGAGTCATTCTCCACTCTCCACCTCACGTCCCCCAAGTTCTTCTCGCCAGCGTCCGTTGCTGCTTCCGCCGCAAGTTCATTTCACACTGTCGTCACCGCCTGGGAGTCCGTTGGTAGAAGTGTGGGGGTATATATGGTCGTGAGTATATATGGATGTGGATATGACTCGTACTAGCGTACCAATGGGGGTAAGGGGCCTCTCTCCTGTTATAAGAGGGGGCTGATATGTACGTCACGTGGTATTGACGCCATGACACGACGCTCGCCGGCGAGAGAATCCAACATTGACATTGCACAAGCCGTCCGCCGCCTCTTTCTTCTTCCTCTTCCTCTTCTTCTTCTTCTTACCTACTTTCCATCGTACGCATTTACTCAACAATGTGGCTCTCCGACGCGCAAAGTACGTCTCCTCAACCACCCACTCCCACTCCTTCACTCGATGAATTGTAACTGACGGTTCGACGAACTCTGCGCAGAAATTGGTGTCGCTCTCACGTCCTTCGGTGGACTCTTCATGATGCTAGGCATCGTGCTCTTCTTCGACGGTGCGCTCCTTGCGCTTGGTAATGTACGTCTACACGCATTACTCCTTGTTAATTATCATTCTCATTCTCATTATCATTCTCGTTTCTCGTTTCTCGTTTCTACAGCTACTCTTCCTCTCTGGAATCACCTTAATAATCGGCCCCCAAAAAACATTCTACTTCTTCGCCCGCAAACAGAAAATCAGGGGTACAGTCTGCTTCCTCGGTGGCATACTGCTTGTTTTCTTGAAGTGGCCGTTTATTGGGGTGGTGGTGGAGGTGTTTGGGTTTTTGAATCTGTTTGGGTGCGTCCCACTTTTTACTTTCTACTTTCTACTTTCTCTTCTTTTGCGTCTGGCTTTTACATGCTTCATGGCCGTGACTATGACTATGCTTGTGTTCTACGGCCGTGTTCTAACTATGGCCACGTCTCTTTGCTATGCATATCCCTACGCAGTCTCACACGCGATGAGAAACACCAACTAACCACGTCACATTGTTTTTTTTTCTTTTCCGCAGTGACTTCTTCCCGGTTATCATCACATTCCTCCGCCAACTGCCCTTCATTGGCAACTTGCTCTCACTACCATACATAAGTGGGGTGCGTTTCCTTTCCCCTCCCTCCCCGTCGTCTCTGTTATGCTAATATCAACATGCTCGTTGATACGATATTTTGGTGTAGATTATAGATCGGCTAGCCGGGTCGCGTACATCTGCTGTATGAATTCCCCCGTCGTTCTTGAGAATTCCATGCTCCTTCCATACACTCAACCCGGCGCGTGAACAATCCAAAAAAAAAAAAGGAAAAAAGATAGATCATTCATTCTGGAGCCGTGAAAAACTATACTCTCCCAGATTACGATACACTCCGTGCTACTTCAATATAATCCTCACTCGTCTTTTCCTTGTCTTCCTCACCTTCACTCGTGATTGACCTCGCGCGTGAGTGTTCCTCAACACCATCGTTATCATGGTGTACCACCTTTTCATCGACATTGCGGAAACGAAATTGATCTTCGACGGATTGGTGGATGACAAGACCGCTGGATTCGAAATTGAAAAAATACGAAATCAGCCACTGCGAAATGGTGAGCAAGGATGAGGTTGGGGCTTACATGGCATATATGGCCATAACGACATACCCAGTAAACGGCACTAAGTAAGAGCGTTGGCTCGACACTCGATCGGCTAGAGCTCCTTGTGCAGGGGGATACCATGCACCACCTCCCACTCCCTACTCATGTGGATCAGTATACTCCATATTCCATTGACAAAGGTTTGAATTTGAATTAGAGGGGTACCGTACCATGACAATCAACGCGGACCCTTGCTTCGTGTGTATCCCCAAGTTCTTCGTCCCCAGCGTGAATATGCACTATCACATCACAAACGCGATTCAGATCAATGAGAATTACAATTACACACCAAGGAGAGAAAGGACGTACGGGGTAACATATCGACTCAAAGAAGAAAAGCGCATACAAACACCCCACCGCACTCCATCCCGGAAGGAGTGCTACCAGCAAGGAGAAAAGCGTGCAACAGATGGCGTAGAACGACAGGAGTAGTGCGGGGTCGATGAATTGGAGGATTAATACGCCGACGAACCTATGCGTTAGGGTTAGTTAGCTCAAGATAAATACAATGAACTTTGGATGGTTGACGTACCGCCCGACAGTAAAGGTAACCTGACACAACGAGAACATCGTACTCGCTTTCGAGGGGCTGATACCCAACCCATGATCGCTCAGAAAGTTCACGACGAACGACGCCACGCCGACTTGCGCACCACTACATCCAACCATCCATAACTCAATCAGTCACCACGGCCATTGAACAAAAACAAGCTAACGTTGAGGGAGCACTCACACATAACACATCTGAGCCACAAACCCCAAAATACACCGATACTGCTTCCAAAACGGTTCCTTATCACCCTCCAACCCAAATTCATGGATCTCAGCAGCAAGTGCTTCCTCCGTAATCTCAGGCAACGGACAAAAGCTACATGATACAGTCATTGGTCAGAGCTATTGGTATAACCACGACATTCCAGCTATCGAAAAACACTCACTAAAACAGCACATTCAGCACCAACCCCAATCCCGCAACAGCGAGGTACACCCTTCAAAAATTAAAAAATTAAAAATTAAAAAGCACACCCATGAGGACCCATCCACATATAACATGAAACTCAAGCCCAAGCCCAAGCTCAAGCTGAGAACCCAGAACCCAGAAAAGACGTACGTACCATTGGACAGTATCTAGCTTCGTAGCATTCTCGCCTTGGAAGAACCACCGCGCGGCGATAAGTGGCCCGGTGAAGCTCGCGACGCCTTGGAATCCTTGACTAAAGTTCAACCTCGCCGCGGCGTGTTTCGGGGAACCCAGCACGGCGATGTAGGAGTTGGCGGCGACTTCGAGGGTGGCGAGGCCGCAACCTGTGTGTGGGAGGTAGTAGTAGGAAGGAGTGAGGATGAGGTTATCGGATATCGGATGAGACAACGAAACAGATAGGGAGATAGGGAAGGTTAAGTAAACGTTAGACTCACCGATGACGAACGTGCAGCCTACGAATCCGCCATACTGTTGGAACTTGGCGGAAGGCCAGAAGAAGATAGCACCTGAAGAAGCGAAGGCGATAGCGAGTGAGCGAATTTAGTTGATGCGATGTCATCACCACGACGGGAAGGACACACCGAGACTGTATAGCGATAACCCAAGGTGGATTCCTTTCTGTAAATTGTAAATTGTAAATCCATCCGAAATCGCCTCTCTATCCGTGATTCACGGCACCGGGTCTGACTGACCTTGTAACCATATCTTCTCATCTGGATGGAATACGTATGGGATAAGTGACAAACGGTATAGAGTGATGTAGCTTCAACTCACAAACATGCCCGCAAACGGTGCAAAGAAGATATACGCTCCCTGGTTCGCAGGCCATCAGGCTCCGTTCATTGGGGAGAGAACACGCACGTACGAAGTACGCAAACTGGAGGAGTGTAGAGCGTGTCTTGGATATGTTGAAAATGTGTTGAAAATGGGCATTGAGGACGTCAAGGAGCTAAACGCAATCAAATTAGGCGTGGTTGACAGATTATGCTCATGGTGACAAACCCCGTAGGCAAAGCCCCCTGCATTCCAAGCATTCCAATATAAGAAAAGAGGTAAAAAGCCAATCAACCCTTGGAAACTCACATGTGAAGAATAGAGAGGTGACGAGACTAAATGCGAATGCCCATTGACTTCTAGACAGCTGGGAGCCTGAGAGACATGTCAGAAAGAAGGCAGATGAGAATGAAAAACCACGGTGCTTGACCTGTAGTCCCTTGGACAGCCATGATATCTCGCGAGAAGGAAGTGGGGAGGCAAGAAAGATCAATATTGGCACCAAGGCGGCCTTTAACCGGACGCTCTCATGGGAGCATGGGCTTCCGCAGATAGAGCCTAATGAGCATAGAGTATACGTTATACGCATTGGTGATACGTGTGAAGCGAGAAGGGGGTCACAAGTGAGGAAGTAAGCTGGTGGCCCGTGTGGGGTTTCAACGTTATATCCGTTTGGAGGGAAAGGTGGGGTCCTGCGGTCCGGGGGAAGCACAGGCAGCATACGCAAACAGACGGTACGCGCCAGTGCTTGGTGTAGAAGCGAATTCTCCACGGAGGTTACTTACTTACATCTTATGTCACAGTTGTATTTTTTTACATAGCGGCAGACCGAGTTGCAAGGCTTTTCGCTGTATATGTCCGTATATCCTAGCCAAGCACGTGTAAAAGCCCGTGGAAGCGGCTTCAACAGGCCACAATGAGACAGGAATTTGTCGATTTTCTGAAGGTTGGTGATTTACCCGGGCTTTTAGATGGATGCTGACCGTTTCTAGACCCGCTACGAAGGGGTTAAAACGGAGTTTCCAGGAGAAGGGTAGACGGCGATGGCAACTCGAGCTCTTCAGGACTTTTTGGCGGAATCCATCGCCGCCTTCACCTAGCAATGTTGAGACTCCAATGTCGGTGAGGGGTACCACTGCGATAACGCGTAGTTGTTGTCTCTGAACACCAGAAATCAGTAGCAATATCCTGGATCAATCAGTGCCGAATTCTTTCACCGTGTCAGAACATGTTAGGAACCCAACTTTTGATGTAGAGGCGAGCCTTCGTGCGCTCTGACTGTTCATTTCCACCTAACTAGAACCATGTAGCCCATCCTGCGGCCGCCGCTGTCTGATTCGTCACACATGTCTTGAAACGTA
>JAPEVF010001172.1:0-12966 GCA_029747585.1 Pleurotus djamor | reverse complement strand
GCTGCCCTCTCTCACTTCATACTCTTGCGAACCGCAAAGAATCCACATGTGCCGCGGAAAAATAGCTTTCCATTCGATTCGAAACCAAGTCACCTACTCYACCYTCTCGAGCTGGAGAACCAAAAATTCTACACCCCCCTCTCCCTCTTCACGGCCGAGGGCCAGTCTGTCCTCGCCAAATCCCCAGACAAGGTCCGCACCATCCGTCGCAACACCTTGGTCTCCGGTGAGAAGAAGAACCTCTACATTGATGTCAACAACCCTCTCTTCGCTGCGGAGGAGTCCCTCTCCGTCTCTGCCTGGCTTCTCGCGCTGGAAAAGTACACTCTCTTTGCCCTCGAATCTCGAAGTGATAATCTCTTCTTCATCCGGATGGGTCAACACTTTGCATTCCTCAAAGACAAGCTGGCATCTGGTGTCGACTTCTCGGTTATCCTGGAGCTGGACATCCTCTTGCGGAAGCGCTATCGTATCACCCCGTTCAAGTTCTCACCATCCTATTACGAAACAGAGCTGGCCACCCTCTTCAGCCGTCATCTGGCATCTCAGGTGGCCGCTGCAAGCAAGCCAATGTCGGTAGCTGCCGCGGCTAGTCACGTGACCGGGGTTCCCAGAGGGGCAGTCACGCGGAGCGTGACACTCCAGAATCTTATGGTGGACTTGATATCTAAAGTGATATAATCAGAAAAGGATTGGATTGGATGAAGGAGAGGATAGACATACCCCAAAGCAATGAGTGTCCTCTGGACAAATTTGACCACTCCCATCTTTCTTCTCCTTGCACTGCCCTTCCCCCCCCTCCCCCTTCCCTCTCTATTCTCATCTTCTTCATGTCTCCCTCCACCCCCCTTCCCTTCCACATCTTCCTCCTCTTCCCCGGACATTCTCCTTCGTATACTTACCCCTTATAATGCTGATGCTTTCCAAGACTTTTTCAAACAATTCCCCCACTTAGAGCTTTCATACCCTTTTCTCATTCAGAAACTTCGGACTGGTTTTCCTATGGGCCGCTTTCCTTCGTTAGATCATTCTGTTATTTGGCCAAACTCCCTCTCCCCCCAATTCTCTTCGTTTGTAGACACCTATTTCAAGGAGGAGGTCCAGGCAGGTCGTTTGAGTGGCCCTTTCTCTCAGCTGGAGGCTGAGTCTATTCTTGGTGGTCCCTTTCAGTCGTCTCCAATCACAGTCGACTCTCAGATCCAGGATGATGGGAAGCCGAAGCTTCGCTTGTGTATCAACCTCTCGAAGTGCAGCAAGTCTCTCCCCTCTCCCAACAACTTCTCGGACCCCAATGACTTTCCCAGCCGCTTCGACTCTGCTTCCCGGGTTGCTGAAATTGTAAGCATCCTGTTGTTGTCACCATGGCTGTTGTTCAGCATGGTTGTTGTTGGTGTCTTGTTGGATGTTCACCTGGCTCATTTGTTGGCGCCATGTTGAATGTCCACCTGGCAGCCCTTGTCTTTCCATGTCTGCTGTGCAGCATGGTGGTCCCCTCTGATTGTTGTATCATGGTTGTCCCTCTGATCGTCGTATCATGGCTGTCTCTGTTGGGGTGGTTCTCATTGATGGACACTCTCTATACCCATTACATGCTGTTGTAAATTGTATTCTTATATGTGCAATACAGGTCTCTGCGTTGCCCCCAGGCATGGAGGCTATGACTCTAGACATTGCAAAGTTTCATCGTCGGACGCCTATTGCCCCTGCTCACAAGCGATGGTATGTCATGCAATCCCGACCAGGTTGCTTTCATATCCAGCATTGCTGCCCCTTTGGCGCCTGCCCCTCAGAGAGCAATTCTGGGGAAATTGCTAATGCTGCGCTGGATATTTGGCATGAACTTGGTGTTGGTCCCATCTGCAAATGGTGCGATGACATGGTGGTCTTTTGTACTCCCTCTTCACCTCCTTCCAATCCGCCATCCTTTGCATACAACCGTTCAGATGCGCTTGCTATGATTGAATCCCTGGGTATTCCATGGCACCCGGATAAGGGTCAGGACTTTTCTGCCTCTTTCACCTACATCGGAATGTGCTGGGACCTTCAGGCTAAGACAGTCTGTCTCCCTGAAGCGAAGAGAGAGAAGTTTCTGTCCAGGGTTACATCCTTCCTCTCATCCTACACCAACTCTCGATGCCCTCTTGATGAGGTCTTGAAGATCCAGGGTTCCCTCTGTCATATCGCCTTTGTTTATCCTCTGGGCCGCTCCCACCTCCCCTCTCTCTCCCTGTTTGCCTCGTCTTTCTCTCACAACCGTTTTGCTCCTCGCTACCCGCCTCACTCTATGATTACCGACCTCCGCTGGTGGCGTTCTCAATTGATGACACCTGGCCTTGTTCGCTCCCTCTCCCCACGGACAACACTCTCCAACCTGGACATCAGTGTCGACACCTCTACAGACTGGGGTATTGGTGTTGTCTGGGGTGAGGCTTGGGATGCATGGCGAACGCTACCCAACTGGAGAGGCCCTTTCCGTGACATCGGATGGTTGGAGGGTCTCGCAGTCGAGCTGGTTTGCTATCTTCTAGAAGCTAAGGGAATTCAAAACTCCCAGGTTCTGATTCATTCTGACAATCAAGGCATCATTGGCGCCTTTGGACGGGGCAGAAGCCGTAATCTTGAAGTCAATCTCTCCATTCAGCGCGCTGAGCTCTCTCTTCTCTCCTCCAACAACTCTCTTTCTCTGGTCTATGTCAAATCTGAAGACAACCCAGCTGACCCTATCTCGCGCGGGATATTGGGTTTATCTAGAAATCGTCTCAATCTCACCTTTGCGCTCCCAGAGGAGCTTACAGCATTCNATTGCCCATGTCTAGCACACCCTCCTCCTCTTCAGCAGGTTGTTCTGCTGGGACTTCAGGAAGGGATGATAAGGTTAAGCCTCCATTCTTTGTAAACAGCTCTTTCTTTCCCCTCTCAAATTCAAAGTTGGTCACTTCTCTTTCCCATCCGCCGTGCCTTCCTGTCCGTCCACCCTCCCTTCCCATTCCCCTTCCTCCCACCTCCCTCCCTTCTTCCTCCTCTTCTACTGTGCTCCCTTCTCGAAACTCCCTTCCCTCTATTTCATCTGTTGTTTCATCTCGTCCACCTTCAGGCCATATTGTCAAACCCAGGGCACCCAAGAAGGGTGCATCTCTTACGCCTTCAGAGCATCGCCCTCTTGTCTCCTCGGCAGACCGCCTTCGCTGCTGGACTACCCCCCACTCTCTCTCTCACCACCAGTCTATGGGCAGCCTCTCAGATCATGCAACACGTAAGTTGAACGAAGTCGTTCTGGCCTCATGGTCAGACCAGACCAAGTCCAATTATGGCACAGGTATTCTACGCTTCAACCAGTTCTGTGAAAATGAGCAGATACCAGAGCAGGACCGCATGCCTGCCTCCCCTACCCTCCTAGCTGCCTTCGCCGCTGACGCTGCTGGTTCAGTATCACGCTCAGCAATCCTCAGCTGGTTTTCTGGTCTGAAGGCATGGCATACCATGAATGGTGCAACCTGTATGGAGACGACGCATTTGTCTCTCAAGCCAAACAAGGTGCCTCTAAGATGGCTCCATCTTTGTCTCGTTGCCCAACCCGCCCACCAGTTACCTTGGAACACATTATCTCCCTTTCCCACTCTCTTGACCAGTCTTCCTCCTTTGACTCAGCCGTTTGGGTAGTCGCCCTCTGTGCCTTCTGGGGCTGCTGTCGCCTTGGGGAGCTTACAGTCAAATCGTCGAACAGCTTCAACCCAACATACCATGTCAGCCGATCAACCTCAGTTTCCTATCATCAAAGTATTCCTTCATCCTCCTCCGACTCCACCATTCCATCCCTTCACCTTTCAATCCCTTGGACAAAGACCACCAAGGAGGCTGGCGCTCTTCTTCTTATCACTGGGCGCCCCTCTCTCTGTCCTTGTGACGCTATGAGAAACCACCTCTCTGTCAATGTAGGCATTCCCCCAGGCTCACACCTCTTCTCCTACCGTTCACCATCTGGTTCCTGGTGCGCTATGTCCAAGACAGCCTTTCTGGAGAGGTGCACAAGTGTCTGGTCATCGCATGGACTGACATCTGATGTCAAGGGGCATAGTTTCCGCATCAGGGGTGCCACTGAGCTTCTTCTTTCAGGAGTTCCACCAGAGGTTGTTGCCTCAGTGGGTCAATGGAAGTCCTCGGCTTTCCTTCTCTACTGGAGGCGCATTGAAGAAATTCTTCCTCACTCCATTAGCCGTACTTATGACCCAGATAGAATTAAGCTTGTTGCAGCTGCCTTTGAGAAATTCTGTATCTCTCAATCTGTTCCTTGTACTGTTGCCTTGTAGTCTTAGCTTGTACTCAAATACACATGATCATTTGCCTTGCTTTGGTTGGGGGGTTGAATTCCCTGGTGTAAGGGGACACTCAATTCCAACCCCTAGCCCCTCTGTTTCCACCTCCTTACAGGTTTCCCCGCCCACCATCGCTGCTACGAATCCTGGTCGAATCCCGAGTCCCGATGCGAATGCCGTTCGCACCACGCGCGCTTCCATCACCATCCTTCGTCGCCCAACCCCACTTCCATAAGTGGCCGTAACAATCTTCTGAGTGTTGCAGGAGGTAGTATACACCTATACTATTATCCTCCTGCAAGGGTTTTCCTTAATCTACAATGCCCCATGAGCTACGCCCATCACAAGTTGCCAACCTCGAACCCCGGTCAAACCTCGCCACCCTTCGGACTTGTACATTTGTATATTTGTACACATGTCGAATCCCGGACGAATCCCGAACCCCACTGTATTCGTCATTTCGGGATTTGCCAATCCCTCACTCCTTTCCTTTTCTCTCTCTTCTCCCTCTCTCATCTTTCCTTTTCTTCTTTCGTTCATTACAAGTCTAATCCCGTACGAACGCCGTTCAGTCGGGATTCGGTGCTATTGTGCGCTCTACAGCATTGCTGTAGAACACATGTTACTTTACATCTTACTTATAATTATTAGGTACTGTCCATAGTTAGTATATAGAGCCGCCCTAGGTGGGTGGGAATCCTTAGCCTTTTCTCTTCGGATTCCCTCCACCTAGGTGAGTAGGTACTTAGCTATTCCTAGCTATTACTAATATACTTCGGATTCCCTCCACCTAGGAGTTCCCCTGAGCCCCTCTCGGAGTTGCCCTTACACCAGTACTAGTTACCCTTCGTGAGTGATACATCGTTGGGTGTAACTACCGTAGAGCTCCAAGATGATATATCGTGATGTATCACCTCAAATTGGAATTCCTCCATCATGCTGGTGGAAGCGGAAGCCTCGGAAGCAGAAAGAATCGGGTGGGTGGGTATGACAGGGCGCAAATTATGTAAATCAATGATAGTATGTCGAGCTTCAATAGGCTTCGATCTGACTTCTGTCAAATATGTCGGAAAACATATCAATTCCGAGCGCCTTGAACTATGCTAGCAATCACATAATACGTGCGTACGATGAAACGGTGACCGTGGCTTCAAAATCAAGGAATGCTTACTTTTATTCAATATCTCAGCTTCCACGCTACCCACCTCAATTTAGCTGAAGCGCAAGGTAATGCACTTCAAAAGTGTATACAGGCACTCACCTATGAGGGGACTCTTTGGACAAAATTATTTGGTCTTCGAAACCGACACTTAGAACGAAGATAGCAAAAAGAATTAACTTTTAGTTTTCAAACCCCGAACTTCGAATCACGGCTTCAACTTCGCAATTCAAACTCCGAACTTTGAATTAAAACATAAACTTCGAAATTGAAACTCCGAACTTTGAATTAACATTTCAACTTAGAAATGAACTTCAAACTTCGCATTTGGAGTTTCACATTCTCACTTCAAAATATCAGCAAGAGAGTCTCAGATTTTCAGTTTCTGACTGTGTTTTCCACCATATGTTGCTTCACTGGCGCGCCAGGAGCAAGCCGGGAGTCGAGTGGGATGTTACAGGGGCTCCAGACTCAGRNNTCTGGTGGTCATAGGACACGGTTCGCGGCTCACCTTTGCGGCTCCGTTAGGCCCTTCCAAGTTCATCACGAGGTTGCTCACGACCTCCCTGTCCTTCATGTTCCAGGTCAGCGCCCCTCCTTGCCTTCGCGAAAACCCTTCGTGTCTAATCCACCACTTACATGTCCTTCAAAGACTCTCACGAATATCAGATCGGCCGCGGAGGTAGGGTATGAATGCCCTCGAAACTCAGTGTCTGGGCACAGGGAGGAAGAGGGGTCCTTAGGGGTGAATGACTATGACAGCCGAGCTCTCTTCCCATGGCCCCATGGTCTCCCGTGATGATGCAGGTTGATGCAGGACTCTCCTAGTTGGATGATGACTCAAGTACTCGAACTTTCCGGTTGAAGTGAAAAGCGGAGTTTGAATAATTTGATGTGAAGATTTAATTTCATGTTTGCTAAGTCCATTTATTATTTTTGTCCAGCCGCGCCCGTCATACTCACCAGCGATGAAAAGCTTGCACTCACTCTTTACATGCTCGTCACCTTCATCAATTCAGGCCTATTTTATTATCCACCACGACACGAAGCAAAGCACCTTTGGACTTGTACACAGAACTGCAATTGGGTGCTACATACAAAATACAATGTTTCAAAAATGACTCCTTTAAACTCATAAACCCCTTCCTGACATTGTTCACTGCGTGAATCTATTATTTGAATTTCTACAAGTTGGCGAGGTTGATGACAGGCCATACGCTTGGGACAATGTTAGATTAGGTCAACCGAGAGGAGCGATTACTTACTATCCCTCTGTCGATCTCTTGTAGCCATACTTCTGGATGAAAGGGTCCAGCTCCTTGGGACCTCTAGCACCGTACGGGTAGTTGACAGGTCGAGGCCGTTGTCCGGTTTTGCCGTCGATCCAATGCAGGATGGGCGTGAAGATCTAGTGATGCGTAAGGCTTAGAAAATGCCCGCTAAGTAGCAGTAAACTGTTATCACCTTCCAAGCATAGTCCAGCTCATCATTTCGGACGAAATTTGAGTGATCGCCCTTGAGGGCATCGAGGATGAGTGCCTCATACGCCTCGGGAATCTTGGTCTCCGTGAACCGTCTCTTGTACGTCAGGTCCATCTCGATGGGCAAGGCACGGGTGTAGAACCCTGGTATTTTGGCGTTGAGCTTCATGTACACGGCCTCTGAAGGTTGGACGCGGATGACGAGTTCATTACGAGAGATATCCTTGAAGATACCCTGCGTGACGTCCTTGTATTGGATACGAATTTCAACTTTAGCTTCGTTCAAAGCTAGAAGACTGGCGTCAGCCCCAACACACAAGAAGTAGAGGAAGAGGGCGATGACATACCTTTGCCGGCCTTCAGGATAAAGGGCACACCTTCCCATCGAGGGTTGTGGATGAAGAGCGTGGTTGCGGCGTATGTGGGGCAGACGGAGTTGGGTGGGACGGTGTCATCGTCGAGATAGCCAGGTTTTCCGTTCGCGGAAACATATTGGCCAAGAAGACAATCTTCTGGTTGGATAGGAGGGATAGCGCGGAGGACTTTGACCTGTTAAGGACCGATCAGAACGAGATAAGATACGAAGATTGGCCAAGTGACGTACCTTCTCATCTCGGATATCTTCTGCCGCGAAAGAGACGGGGCGTTCCATTGTCAGAATAGTCAAGACCTGGAGCAAGTCTATTACGTTCGTTCGTATGTCAGTGACAGCATCGTCGATCAAAGCGATAGAAAAGACGCTCACGATTTTGCAGGATGTCACGAATGATACCGAACTCGTCAAAGTACCCACCACGTCCTTCTGTTCCGAAAGGTTCCTTAAAGGTGATCTGGACGTTACTTATCGAGTTCTTGTCCCATGATGCGCCTAGAGCGACGTTGGCAAAGCGAAGGACCAGCAGGTTCTTGACCATCTCCTTGCCGAGGTAGTGATCGATACGGAATGTTTCATCCTCGGTCCAATATTGTTTGAGGGCACCGAGTAGTTCCCTGGACGAGTCAAGATCCTTTCCGAAGGGTTTCTCGACGATGATGCGATTAACACCGCTGCTCGGAACGTAGCAGTGCTCCTTGAGGTTCTTGGCGACTGGGATGAAGACACTAGGAGGTAGAGCAAGGTAGAAGAGACGGTTGCGTTCCTTCGTCTGGTATTTGGCCTCGATATCCTCGAGATGCTTGTTGAGGGTATCAAAAGAGCTACCATCGTCGTAGCTGCCAGAGATATATGTGGAGATGGTTTTGAACTCTTTGACGGCCTCGGCGATCTCTGGGTCTTCCTGGTTCTTGATGTACGATATCTCTCGCTTGTGGAACTCATCAGGGTCCATCTTTGTACGCGCGTAGCCCACAATCTTTACATCCCTAGGCAGAAATTTCTGTCTGTACAACGCGAAAAGGGCAGGGAATGTCTTGAATGGACGCTGGATGAGCGTATCTTATCATTGTCAAGATCGTTTCGCCTACCTTTTTCTTTGCCAAATCACCCGATGCTCCCAGGACTTGGATGGTCGAAGTCAGCAGAGAAGCGTCGGGTGGAATGGCCGTGCTTACCGATAATGATAGTATTATCCTTGAGCTCATCATGGGATGTCTCCATGGAGGGGATTGTGCCAGACATTGCGCGTTCGCGGGCCATGGTTGTGTTAGACGGGTGAGGGATCGAGCGAGGGGAGGAGGAGAGCTTTTAGGTGGGCTTTAAGGGAGTAATAGGGTAGGTGTGAGAGTGATGACCGTGATAGGCCTTTGCAAGCTGACTGATCTGGAAAACTAAGGACGGACATTGCAGAGGCGTCAAGGGTGCCACTCGTCATATCTTCGGCCCGGCAACGCTTACCCCAACCGGCCACTCCCCGGCCAACTACACCGGCTATCCCTTGTGCGCTTCCATCGCGCGTCTGTCCCCTTGCCTCTCCTGCGATGGACCGTGCTCCCTTGCCGCCGTCCCCAGACGATGTCATCGACAAACTCCGTGACCTCGTCTCCCCCGCCACCGCGGCGAACGTCGACGACGTCTCTGCAATGCACATCCGAGCAACAGCCCTCATCGGTCGTCTCAGGTCGCTAAATAGAGAGGCCAACAATGCAACCCGTGTCCACAAGGAAGCGACCGCAGCGGCAAGGCAGGAAATGGATCAGTCGCATCTCGGTCTCCAGAACCTTCAGTACGAAAAGAGACATTTAGAACGCGAAATCGAAAAGTGTCGCCAATTTGCGTACGTGAGCGACCATCTCGTATCATTCGGGGGGAATCAGTTTCGCTGAGATGTGGGGCTTTGTAGCTCGATATACCAAGATATCCCATTATATAGCCTCGAGGATTTCATGAGACTAGCCCCTCCGGAAGCCCACACTGATGACGAGCATCAACTCATGCTCAACCGCCTCGCTTTCGAACTCGCGGAACGCCAGAGGTGCGTTTGGTTCCTGAATCACATGTACGACCTGGTATCTAATATATCACCTCTCACAGACTAGACACGAGGAAGAAGGAGCTGATGCAGCAGAAGGAGGACCTTCTCAAGGAGAGCAAGGCCCAGGTCTCGACAATGGACAATGTCAAGTCACAAATCGAAGCCCTAGTCAAGGTCAGTCTGTTACGACGTCTTAGCTGGGTGTGTCTGACACCAAACTTGCAGACGGCGTCCGAGATTCAGAAGAAAGTAGACGAGCTTGTAAAACCCTTGCCCGAACATACCAACACACCCTCTTGATACCCAAATTTGCTGTTCCACGGTGCACCAGTGCCGCACAAAGTAATATAACTCTTATATTAAGCAGATGTCGCCAATTCGCTTGGCTATTTTTGCCGGATTCAAGAGGTTGTTCTTGCTCTTCATCACAGAATGACAATAAAACGAAGGTCTTGGTCGTGCTGAGATCAGGGCAGTGCTTTCTACTCAAGCTGACAATGACGAACGCTGCCGTGAGCAAACATGACCAAGGCGCGCGTGTAACAGCCACAAAGACATCATGGGGAAGCTGTGTGCCCTCTCTGACAAATGGATCTGATAGCCTTGCAAATCCATTGGTAGCTTTGAGAAAATGAAGGCTTTGGTGAAGTTTTTGATGATGATGCGGAAGTTTGTGTGAATTGCACACTTGATTGTGACTAGCCACATCAACTCTGACAGATTGCTCATGACCACCGAGGGATCTTTTTGCAAGCGTGTACATGTGCGCGGAGGCTCCTCTGGATTTGCGTGCATTTCGAGTGGGCTGAGGTACTTCCCATAGGTGGTACGGTGCCGCCTACGGTGATATACCCTACGAGTTAGGGATCTCCTGATTTACTCCTGAAGGCCTGAAGCGCCAAGGGCCTGGAGGTGGCAGAGTCTAACCAAGGAAACAGGACCTGGAAGGCATGGCGAAGTTCTCATATACTCTAGGCAGCACTCACTGGCTTTGCTGAGGTCCAAAGGGCTAATTAGCGCCTGCACCAGCTTCAACAACGGTTGTAGTATGTTTCTTCAGCCTTTGTACGAGCGATTGCTGTCAATAAAAATTTTCTGCGCCAAAGAGTGACAGGCCTGTAGGCTGTGATGGATGGGCCGGAATATTCTGTGAGTACGTTGACTTATCCCTTACAGACGTTTTCAATGGTGAATCAACGCGAAAATTCCGAGCAGCATGAATTTATTACTTGAGTTTCATTGCGATGTTGCCTTTCTACAGGAAGAAAGCCGGAGTGACGCGAGGCCCATCTTGTATCACTTACAGTAGTTACTGTGTATGAGTGATACATCATCCTCGGTAGTCCATTTTGAAGTGATATATCGCTTCTTTACTGGGGAAGCCGGGACGCTGGGCTTGACTAAATAGTATCCCCGAATCAAACATGCTTTTCGGGACGGGACATTTGAGTAGCAAATGCATTTCTCGGAGACTTGGATGATATGTCACCTGAACATGGGGAAAACATGAGAAATATGTTCCCGGGCAATAGCTTTGCGAGAGCATGCGATACGGTCGATCTCGAGTGAATCCAGTCCTCCAGTCAACCCTTCGCGGCGCTTACATAGAATTTGCATCGAGCATTGGCATGCCCGTCCGCAGTATACCCTGGGATCCTTTGGCCAAGTAGCTTGAAGAGGAAGCTGACTACGTGTTTGCATGTCTGTAGACTGCAAGCGATGTATGCTTTCTTGGTGGCAAGTATGATTTATGATTGGGGAGCTGAGCCGTGCGCGCAAATGTTGAACGCATGGAAAAGCATGCTACGGAGGACTCGGCCTGAGTCGATCACACCAAGTCTAAATATAGCAACAGCACCGTCACGACACGTAGCCAACACTTCGTCCTTCACACCACCGACCCGTTTCCTCCACCGTGCACCCTCCTTCTGTTCCTCAAAAATGCTGCGACACGCGGGCAGCATCTCCTGCATTCTACTAGGGATATTGTCTCCCGCTTACGCCCACCACTACCAATCGTTTGAAAATACCGCTATTGTCCGACAAGTCGAGCTCGCGGGGTCTTTGATTTCGGTCGTCACTACGTACGCTGTCAAGTCTCTGGAGAAGGGGGCGAACGTGTACACGATTGCGCTTTCCACGAAGGATAAGGAGCGTACGAGCTGGCTGGAGGCGAAGATCAAGGGAGAGCAGAATCCGCTTGTTGTGAAAAGCCATGGCGAGGAAGAGCATTCGTGAGTCGACTTGGATTGAATATGTGTTTGTGTGTTTCTGACCTATGGGGTCTCGCGTTGGCATGTGTAGAGAGTATTATCTGCTTGATGTTGAGCTCCCTAGTCCCCTGGCTGTGAATGAGACGCTGAACATCGTCTTGGACACGATTCAAACACACGCGGCGAAGCCTTGGCCGGCGCAGGCCTCGCAAAATGACGAACAGGCGCTGCTCTACGAGACCGACTTGTACGCTATCAGTCCATACAGGACCGCAGTGCAGCGGAGCAAATTGAGGTGAGTTCGGAAACAAAACGCAATTGTTGGCGTGCGGATGTATTGAACCGTTTATGTTCATATAGGTCTTCGTCCCCTCGCATAACATCCTTCACAGAGCCAACCAATGTGGGTGCCTTCACGAAGGATGCGCCGGCTACGAAGTCTGGGTCTACCATCACATACGGGCCATTCAACAACCTTCCACCTTCGACAGAAAAATCATTCCTCACACAAACACAGCAACCAATCTCCGTGCGCTATAACTACGACCACCCAGTATTGGAAGTGACCAACTTGAAGCGTTCGGCTGAGATCAGCCACTGGGGTTCAAATTTGAACATTCAAGATGACATTGCACTGCGTAATGCCGGGCCTGAGTGAGTAGCCAAACACTTTCACGTAGAATGTGACAAGATTGAGTAATTAATGCCTTTTTTTCAGACTGAAAGGCCACTTCTCGCGTCTTGATCATCAAGCACAGGCTTACTTCAAGCGACCAGCTCCGCATGTCCTCCCCGGCTTGACCTTGCATCTCCCTGCTGGTATTCGCAACACATATTACTACGATACCATTGGGAACGTGTCAACATCTCATCTTCGCGTCGCACCTGCTCCTCCCAAGTCTCTGAAGACCAGGACTCCCATGTACAGTGTCATGGACCTCCGCCCACGGTACCCCCTCCTTGGTGGCTGGAACTACAGCTTCACTCTTGGCTGGGACTCTGACCTTTCGGATTCCGCTGTCTATGATAGTTCAAGTGGGAAGTATATTGTCAAGGTCCCGTTGATGACCTTGATTCCCGGTTGTGTGGTTAATGAGGCTGAGGTCACTGTCGTCCTCCCTGAAGGAGCTACGTGAGTGCATTCCGCTTTGTATCATTGTTTGGTGCTAATGAGGACATACTCGTTCAGTGACGTCGAGTACTCTGCACCTTTCGATCCAGTCTCTACCTCGCAATTCACTCATATCACTTATCTTGATACCATTGGTCGTCCCGCCATTACCCTCACATATAAGCAATTGACGACCAAACATGATGGCCACATCTATGTAAGTGTAGATATATCTGCCTTAATATCCGAGCTGAACCATTCGACGATCACCAGGTTTC
>JAPEVF010001171.1:0-12979 GCA_029747585.1 Pleurotus djamor | reverse complement strand
CAGACCTATACGTTATGTACCACCACCGACAGAAGCACTCAAGGTCCCTTGATCACATAGCCTTTCCAGTACGTTGGTATGGCGTAACTATAACCTCCAAGGATTCTTCTCCGCCTATCTAATCTCGTCTCTCGTACACCTCGTATCCTTTAAAACCCAGTGCTATCTCTAATATTGACCTTTTTCGAACCTGAACTTCCTGATCTTATGGCGTATCTTCAATGTGGTGTGCGATCAACGTGCTTCCCGTCATGTGGCCCATAGCAATTTGGGTTCCGCGAAATGGCCAGCATGGGACTGGTGACTGCGAACGATCCACCAACCCACCGAAATCTAGCCGTTTATACGACTAGATTCCAGGTCTTCTCCTCCGCCGGAGCCACACCTACGCTATTCGAGCTCACGATAAGGTCACGGCGTCCTCTCTCTGCAATGATCGCGCCAACGTAGGGCAAGACGGAATCCGGGGCAAGGGGAAACCGATCGGGGAACAGGGAACAAACCTGGGGTTAGCTCACATCTCAAGGCACCTTTACTGGTTTGACAACTTTGATATGTTGTTTGATTCTTCGACCCCACTTTCGTACCTTCGGAGCACCATATCGAACCTTCAAGCTTCAAGACCCACTCATCTTGTAACTGGTCGACGAACCTGGTGTACTTTCTTCGATGGAACTTCCTGAGAGTGTTTTAGCTTTAAACCTGAATTTATCCATGTTGTGGCTGCGTTCGACCCGTACACTCTGGATTAGCGGTGTCCGAATGTTCAGATGTTGCTGGCGCCTGGTTCTCCATGGAACATTCGAGCGTACTCACAATTCCGAGTGGTGCCGTGACTAGGCGATGACAGGAGTACGGTGGGGGCATTGACTGCGGATGCATCGTTATCAATATCACGCCTCAATTACTGCCTTGCCCCCCGCTTGCCCCACGAAACGTTATCCTTCAACGGACACCACTATGACCGTATCCGACTGAGCGTCTCTGATTAGAACACCATACATGATGCGGGGTCTTCTTGCATCTCCAAGCTTAATCCTCCGTGTCTTCCCATCCACTCGGAACCCATCCCTATATCCTCCATTATTAACTAAACGCCTCCCCATCTACCTGCTGGTCCATCATGTGCATACCATCACTATTGAACATGCTACCATTCTTCATCATTGAAGCATGGGGGTCCTTAGTAACTGCAGGCAAGGTTGGATTGATGCCTCGTTATTGATGGCCGTATATAATCTAAAGATGTGGGGCTTTCATTCGAGCAGCGCTGCCTTGTATCCCGGAGATGGCCCTCGCTTGGATGACTTGAACCACAACGCAGCGTTTACGGTGACGTTGCAGTTACGTTTACTGCAAGTTTACCTTGTGGTTCATCATGTTCAGGGGCATATTCCCTTCAGAATAGGGGAAGACCACGTTGTCGACCCAGCAACTGTCAGAGTTTCCATGGACGTAACCTGGCACAAGGTGTAACCATCAACACCTTCTCCTTGAGGCCACCGCGCCGCCACAGGCATCCAAAATTCCGCCTGTCATTGGAAATGGTGGCTTAGCGCACGTTTGATTTGAGTCGAACAACCTGGTTCCGACTGGCAGCGGAGCAGGTTGTAAGTATCAAATATCAGTATCAATATCAGTATCGTATCAGTATATATATGTAGGGATTCTGGCCACACGCGTCATACCAGTGCGCACATTTCTACGCGTCGTTTGTAAAGCGAGCAAGCGATACAGTGGTGGATAATAATTATAGTCGATGTCGTACCATTGCAGCCGATGCCAAAGGAGATACCCAATCGTCGCTGATAACCCGAAGGTGAAATTAAAATAGAAAGCTCCATGTCGTGATGCGAGTGAAGAATGAGAGCGAAGGGGAAGTGGGCATGTGGCTTCGTTTATCGTTTGTTGCAGAATGGAGTACAGGTCGGATTGAGAATGATACAACAGTCGGCGCCGCTCAGGAGTTACTGATTCAATGGTGGGCAAAGGCAGTACTTGATGCCTGGAGAACGCCTGGGGAAATAGGACGTCCGATATCGCCTGAGCCTAAACAGAGTGAGGTGGATTGAGTGCGTGACATGATTCCCGTGTCTCCAGTTGCTTCAATTATGGGTGTCCTGTTCTGTCCTGCCAAACAAAGCGGGCTCGTGAGAGGAAGGGATCCATACTTACCATGAGAAGTCGCAGGGCGCCATCGACGTCCTTGATGCCCGGAAGGCACGGTCCCTCCTTCTCCCCGAAGAATGTAGCATAGCGTGAGCCTCTGTTTGCGTACTTCTAGCCAGGAACTGGCACCGTAGCGGCCCTTGTTGAACGTTTTGCGAGGGTAGAAGACATCGAAACGTCTAGTAAAGCGTAGAATGGTAAACCTAAGGAAGGAGCGAAGAAACACCGTCATTATGTACTCTGCACTGGTTACATACGAGCCCACAGTTGACGCACCTGAAATTTGAATCCTGACGGCGAGAGATAAGTAAGACTAAACAACGGTCGGGAAAACTTCCAAGATCAACGGGTGCCTGGGATAAAGCCTCGAAGCAGGTGACCGTTGGAAACCCGCTGGATCGGCAGCGCTTTCTTTTGTCAGTTGCCTTGTCCCCGGACCAATGAGATATACCGCGCAACCTCCACAAAGTGCTTGTCCAGCTCCCACCCATGGCTTCTTTACGTCTTAGTCGTGGAAATGCAAGCGCGCTTGGCGTGAAGATTTCTCTCCGTGCTATCATGTCGATAGAAAGGGATTAAAGGGATTCCGAGGGTTATATATACCTACCAATGCAACGTAAGTCCAAGTCTCGAGCTTGGTGCAAAACATGTAGCCGAGTTATGTTAGGTTACCGATACGACCTCCCTTTGACCTTCTTAACGAGAAAGAGGACAAGAATACCTACAAAGAAGAGCGAGACAAAGTTAGCAATGCAATCAGAGAACGCATGAGTACTTGCCATAGAACATACTAGACAACAACGGCACTCTTTCTAAAGTTCCCTTCACCCCGTCGGGTACGCATCCACGATCAACGCCTATGGGCAGTACACAATTAGCCTGGCACAACCGAATATGCTTACCTCCATCGAGCTCTTCTACATATAGCAGTCAGCCACAGCAGATGGGAAGTTGAGAGGTTGAACTTTACCCATACGCCAGCGTGTGTATAGCTTGATGAATACGACCACAATGGAGAATCAAGAATCATTCCATCAACACAAGATCCCACCACATCTCCTTTTAACCTACTACTACCCTGGTCAGGCAGCCGCGGCGGACAACCAACGTTTGTCAAGAGATAAAGATAACGTCGGATAAGAGAAAAACGAGGATCGTAAACCCTAGGGAAGGGAAGCTTGTGAAGTTTTTTCTTTGTCTACTCGTCGTCACAAAAAGTATCCGGACACTTACATAATCAAGGGGTGACCCCTTCCGCCGATTTCATCATTTCACCCCCCTCTGCTAGACGGATTTGAGTACGAAAATTGTGGTAGATCAATAGATGGGTATACTATCTAAAAACATTACTAAAATCCTGTGTGTCCCCCTCTAAGTTTACGAAGAATTCGAACGCGCCTCGGCATGCTCCCTATATACCGGTTGACTTTGGCGATCGGTATTTCCTCCCAAATCTTGAGGACCGCTTTTTTCAATTCGTCCAGCGTAGTGGGCTTTCGAGGGAGTCTCCGAATCCCAGTCTTCAGGTCGTGCCAAACGGACTCCATAGGGTTGACATCGGGTGATGATGGAGGGTGTGGGAGAAGGGGCATTTTCTGGAAGACGAACCATTGCTTCGTGGATTTGCTCGTGTGACTGGGGGCACCGTCCTGTTGAAACCAGATACGACGCTTGAGTGACTTGAGCTCATTGTAGAATGGTAGGAGAGTTTGGTCAAGGACTTGATCCTGGTATCGTTTTGAGTCCATTCCATGTCCTCAGCCTCCCGGGTACTCCAACACAACAAGAGGCCCTTTCCTACCCCATTTGATACAGCCCCAAACCATTATGCGTAGCGGCGACTGCTTGAAAGACCCAACTACGCAATTCTCCTTCATTTCCTCGCGTGGCCTTCGTGTAACGTAAACGCGTCCAGGTTTATCGTCAAGTTGGATGTAGGACTCATCTGAAAAAATGACGTTCTTCCATTTATCCTTCCCCCACGACTCGAAAACCATGGCCCACTCCATCCGTTTGCGCTTTTGTGTCAGTGAGAGGTAAGGGACGTGTCTGGCAAGCCGCCGGTGGTATCCCTTAGACTTGAGGACATTTCGTACGGTCGCGGCGGAGACTTTGGGGGTGGTTTCGTTTGCAAGCTCGGCAAAAGGTTTTCGTCGGTTTTTCAGCGCGTTTCTGACCAGGGCGCGTTTACCAGTATCCGAGAGAATGGGAGGACGGCCAGAGCGAGGGAGATTTTTCGTGGAGCCAGTCATCTGATACTTTTTGTAGATGTCATGTGCCGTCGAGTGTGGTATGCCAACAAGTTTCGCGGCTTTGCGTACGGAATTTCCAGCTTCAATAGCACCGATGAGTTTGTTTTTCACTGGACTAGTGTGGTAGGTATGCGTGGGCTTGAGAACGGTCATGGTGTGCGCGTCGATTATTTTTTATGGATTTATTTTTTTGGGCAGGTACAGGGGGCTTACATAATGTGTCCGGATACTTTTTGTGACTACGAGTAATCACCCGAATGTTCGTTGACATTCCTCGACTGTTTCCGCTTGGATATACATCCTGCAAACTTACTGCAAGCCCGAGGACCGCTGTGCCACGTCAAGATTCCGAGTCAATGTGTGTGTAAGGTCAGTGGGAATGTTGAACCTTTGCTGAGTCTAGGTGGATAGCAGGTGAGAAACACGATTCAATCATGCCAATGGCAGCACGCCAGATGCACGCACTCGATGGGTCTGCGGTATGCACCTTACGATACCGATGGCAGTGACAGCCAAGTACTATCAGAAAAGAAGCTTTAGACCGTTATATGCGTGGGTGTGGGTGGTACCTTAGCTAAATTCCCCGATAACAGACGATTGGATGCGAATGGTGCTTGAGTCGCCTCGAGGCAATCCTTGAAGCTGAGGCCTTGAAAGAAAACCTTGAAAGAAAATCGGAGTCCAGTCAAGAGAGAATAATAACGCGTTTAATTGGGGCCTGAGCCTCGAGGCTAGTACCTTGCTTGTCGCGTCGCGTCTTCGCAATTTTTTNGACGGGCTGATGCAAGTCGTGCTGGGGAGGGGATAGGCTTCGAATCTATTCCAGGGTCGTTAGTCCGGATGGAAAAGAGAACAAAAAACATATGATCGCGAAGACTGCGCTCACCCATTCGATCGTTGCGTTTGCGTACTCTATCGTAAATAAGATATCGTCGAATCGAATATCGAGGGGTGCCCCGATATACCACGAGCCTGTGCCCGAACGGTTAATCACTGAACTAGCATTAGCCTAAGTCGCGTCGAAATATGGTCGAATGACTTACCTCCAAGTAGCAAGGTCCCTCCTCGCATACCATTCGATAGCAACCCGCCACGGGTGCCATAAACGTGTCAACGCCGCCCCAAATTCGCGAGTGTCGTGGCCGTACGTACTATCCTTAGTCTTGGAGCTCGAAGCTTGACTCTTTACAAGGGTAGAGAAAGTCTTGAGAAGGGTAAGGGAATCCTCTACAGAAAACACGATGAACCACAGGTTTCAATCCGGCCGAGTCTGTGCATCGGGCGGAATGAAGGCAAGATTCAGCGCTTAGCTCCCGTTCAGCCTCGAGGCAAAGCTCCATTCCATGTTGCAGTTGCATGCATATGGAGCTTGGAGTTGGTTGGTAGCACATATCCCACGTTTTTCTTCTTTCTTCCAAATTGATCGTTGAAACTGTCTGATTGATTGATTGATTGTTCCAATGTTGATTTCCTCATGTTCGGGAGCATCATGCACTCACCCACAAACCACGAGTTCAAACGTTCGCAATCCAGGGATCCAGGTTCGGCGCAATCACCAGAATGTTGTGTGTTGTCACTAGAGTGAGAACCGGAGGGAATGAAGGTTTACCAGGAGAGAAGATGCAAGATTTGAGGGACTCCGCACATTCGCGCACGCATCGAAACATTTTGAAAAACACTCTATAACGTTGTGATTGNCAAAAAAAAAAACAGAAAAAACAGAGCAAGAAAAATAGTATGTAATGAGGTAATGGTAAAAATGTTATGGTTCATGTAGTAGTGGTATTACAATTGTGAGCGAGACAGTCGGAGAGACGGAGAGCGGGAGAGAGAGGATAGTCGTGGGCGTGATTCGTGATGAAGGAGAGAGAATGCTAGTGGTAGGTTATGAATGTATGAGGGTGCCGTGAAGGAAATTGACTGCATAGTCGATAATCGATAAATAAGTAGAAAAAGGATAAACACCATACATCCCAATAAGCGGTGGCGGCGGCGCCATACTCAACGGAATGATGGAAATAAAGAGAGACAAGAAAGCAAACATCAATGCGAACCCGCGTCGACAAGAAATCGGAGGAATGTATACGGGGAGGAAAGGGGGAAGGGGGAGCAAGGGTGAAGGAAGAAGAGGGTTGTTGTCCGTTCAAGCCGTTTTCTTGTACAAAGAAGAACAAGTAAAGTAATAAGATAAGAAAAGAGTTTGTGAGAATATGGGAGGGCGTGAAGGTGTCGTACAAGGGGGACGGAGCGGATGGGAGGAGAGTGATAACAGGATAGCGTAAAGGCAGAACATGGCGAACATTGCAAGGGTCGACTGATTAGAGAGGTGGAAGTAGCGGAAGCGAGCAAGGACGAGACAGGAAGTGCCAGCGCAGGACGGCAGGGCATACGAAAAGTCTTTGGCAGGAAGGGGGGCAGTCAAGGACGAGTATAGTACGCTATCCAGAGTCATGTCACAGGAAGGCAAATCGTCTAGGTTTGGGAATCGTAAACAGTCGGGGGAACGGGGATCCCGCTTAGAAGCCGTCCAAGCATCCTCCATCGGCCTCTATACTGAGACTCGAGAATGCGCTGGAGAGTGTTTTGTAGCATGACGAGGAGCGGACTTTCGGTGTGGAACAGAGGTCGGCGTCGTATTCATCGTCTTCGACAAGAACATCCCGGATGCGATCTCTTTCTCTTGAGCGCTCCCTCTTGCGTTCCCGGTCGCGACGACGGCGAGCCTTCTGCATCTGCACGTCTTCCGGGGGGTGATGATATGTATGTGATGGTCCATGGGAAGAATGTGATGGTGCAGGGGGAGCGGTGTAGATATGCGACGTTGGGAAAGCAGCAGACGGTGATATTGACGGGACATTCGGAGCGTAGAGGTCGTACGTCGTTGAATGTGAAGGATGCTTGCTCACTGTGCTGCGCGATGAGCGGGGGGTCGACGGAGTGTAGAGATTCGGTTCTGGCGCGGGGCTCGCAAAGCCATCGCTTTCTTCTGATTCAGAAGAGAGGTCGGGGATTAGAGGAGGAGGAACGGAAAACGGGCCCATGGGCGTACTACTACTGCAACTATCCCTGTCACGGAGGTCATACTGGCGTGAGAAGGCTCGGGGATGAAGGTCTTTTGGTGCGTAGGCCGACGCGGACGACGAGGAAGAGCGTGTGGTCGTCGTCGTCGACGATGATGAAGAGCTTGGGTTGCGGTGGTGACTCCGATGTGATGGGCCGTCTACGGGTGCATATGTGCGACCTGGGCAGCCGCGTTCTGGGAGAGCGCAGGAGTTGGGGAGGACGACGATGGGAGAGCGGTCGTACGTCGACGGGCAGTGTGCCTCGAACGTTCTCGTCAACGAGGGCGACGGCGGGAAGTGGACTGCGTGGTGATCATGATGKGTATTGGAGGAAGGGAAGCGTTTAAGAATGGGTCTTGGCGACATTNGGGAGTGTGGTGGRGGRCNGTTGTTGACGACGACGAGAGTAGTGTGGAGGACGTGCGCGACGACGAGGAAGGATGCAAATAGCCCAGAAGAGGACCGTTTGCTTGTTAGCAGGAGAGGATGAGCATGGTGAAAGTGGAAGGATTTAAAGGTAGCGAAATATTGGGAAATGGATTTCGGGCAATCAAAAGGTTCTTGATTGACCCCTTTGTTTGTCTCTCTTTGTTTCTTTGTTTGGCCCATTGTTTGGCGCTGGTTTGCCTGGCCTGCCCGATTCGGTTCCCCTCGCGTTCGTTGTTGCTCCCCGAGATCCAAGCTGAGTTCGTTCATGCCACGCGCTATCACAGCCTTCCTTTTTCGCAGCCAAAACCTCTCAACGCTCGTGGCCCCGTCTGCACCGCTAGCGCTCGCTACCCGTGGCACTGTATCCATATCTCATCGCCGGTCGGCGACACAATATACTAATCTTAGTCGTTTCATAGGTTCTAATGTTAAATTGTCCTTTTGCCTCCCGACCCCCAACTTTGCCTGGCACACCGAGCGCCAGGCCAGAAGCTGACCGAGTTAATGCTTTGTCTTCCCGACTGTAACTTTAACATGATCTTGGCCTAGATGGACAAACTACCCGCGGCGTCGGGACCCTCGGACGTCGGACACGACTTTGCCCTTTTCTCGATGTAATTCCAGGTATGCAATGCGTGGCCAGCCTTGTCGCGCGACTATCAGTTATATATACGACATGGACATACACGAAGACTCGATTCGAAGCTGGACCCCTGTTTGCATCGCTTCAGCCACATGTGCTCCCGGGACAACATTATCTCGAGGCTTTGCCTGGGAGGTTCATTGCCAACAATGTAATCCACCCCAAAGACATGTGTCTTGAGGCATGGCTTACGACCGACCGACCCTAACATCTCGGCCGCGAAACAAGTGATAGTAGGTTCGAAACATAATTTCCTTGCTTTTTCTGACTTTTCCCTGCTTTAGGTCTTAGCGAATGGTCCCCTTGGGCCCATAGCTTCCTGCGCATGCGTAGGACGTTCCTATGGATCGCCTTACAGGCGGTAGAAACAAATTTGCACTCTGGCAACGCCTTCTCTTCTCATACTCGTGCAACATGTTATCTCCCGACGTCATACCTCTTCTCTCTGTTTTTTACACATCACGCATCACTCATAAACAACGACTACCGATCCTACGACAAAAATAACCCGACACCCAAAGGAGTCGTGTGTCTTACATTGTTACCGGTTACCCGACGTGCTCGGGTCCTCCGATGTTCAACCAACCTACCCCTTGCCTAGGTGTCCAAACCCACCTGCGTAATCCTACCGAAACGCTCGCTAAAGTACTACTGCGTCCTTCTCCTGCTCCTGCTCCTGCTCTGCCATCTCCATCTCCATCTCCANGTTTTACCTCTGCTTCAAGCTCCACTTCATTGTTCCTGACATCGCAGCTTTTCGTACGCGCTACGATCGTTCGCCTACTATCGCGCCCACTTCCAAGTTCCTACCTCGAACCCTACCTCTCATAATCCTATCGTCATCGTCACCTGACACCCAATTGAACAAATACATCATCGAACCTAGAGTATTCCCATCAACACAGAACATTCCATACTTTATGTTTTCTAATACCCAATACCCAATACTCTATCAACAATTGGCCACATGACCTTCAATCGAAAATCCCCCCCACGCCGCACGCGTAATCGTTGTCAACCGACTTTGGCTTACGACACCGAATCACCGAATCGCAGCGGAAGCTCAAATTCAATCGTGAGTGTCCCATCGCTGATCAGGGTAGGATATCTGGATCACCTACTCGTGAGTGGGTGAGTAAATAAGCCCAGGTCTCATGGTCAGTGGTTATCCCTCGACCCCAACGTCAACGTCAACTGGTCAACGTGAGCGTTTGGACCCCAGTTGTCTCTACCCTTGTTTCCTTCGTTTCTTCTCAATTCTATCTCTAGCCTCTCCGCGCTACCTTCCTTTTTCAGACCGACCTACATCATCCTATCAAATGACCAAATCGCGATTCTCCATAGGCTTTCAGTTACTACACACAGAGCAGATGCTCTGGAGACTTGGAGTAGACGAGTAATACCCCATCCATCCATACTGACATATGGGGATGTCTTTCTCGAGCACCTGAACTCCTCACTCCCCATTCTCAGCGACCAATCTCGTTCACTTCAGGAAGGGAAACGCGTTCCCGAACCGTGGGATCGGTCTCGGGCTGCGCAAGTATCGTTGGAGGAAGTGGAAGTGATGATAGGGCCGACTGAGATTGGATTGCATTTGGATGACACGCTTGTCTAGATTCCCTCGTGGACACGGTAGTATATACTATACATGGGAGGGAGGCCCATGGGTCACGCATGACGGATAGCTCAGGTGGTGGTCCGTGGAGGGAAGTGAGGGGAATCGAGGGGACATATCTGTATCTAACTTTCCTGTATCTCGTAGGTTATAAACATATCCGACTTTGAATGACATACACACATATGGACGTGCTCTATGTCCCCCGATCGAGGTTTGATTAAATCAGTATACTACGACTACGGAGTGCGTCCCTACTCACGTTCGTGGTGAGTTCGTTGTTAGCCTTCAATGGACCCGTGCTGAGTTGTGGCTGAGTTGCATTATGGTGCTCGTGTTGCGGACTGCGGCACTCGGATGATGTCGTAGCTTCACGTTAACTACGATATGAAACGGCGTAGTAACTCTGTACAAGTTCATGGTGCGATCGCAGGCACCTTTACGCTTCGGAGCCTGGAGGTGTTTCCTAGTACCCCTATCTGACTACCCCTATCCTCCAGGTTCAAGCCTAACGGGTATCAATCGACAAGACTCGTCTTCTCTGAGTCTTCTCTGAACCTCTCAATGAACAGAGCTTCTTTGAGCGTAGTCTTGGCACGTACCTCGCCATGCTCTTGCGATTAGGAGTGGCTCTAGTGCCAGAATGAAACCTTGACCCCGGTCCAACTAGAAGGAGCAAAAGAAGCGAGAATCTGAGCGTTGACGCGAAGTGTACGTGTATGTAAAGGTCACTGTGGAGGTCAATAAAGGAGTTTTCACTACCGTACATGGATTAAAAGAACCCCGAGCACTTCGTAGTCTTCAATTTGCGATGCTGCCAAGAGATTCCTTGCTTGCTTCTCTACGTAGAGCTATTACTGGTCCAGACTGCATAGACACGCGGGTTAGTGCATCGCTGCTTATCCATCCTTACTTAGCTGCGACTCCAAAGTTCCCCATATCCGGATAGCGAGGACGAGCATGGGGTGGGTGCGGGGTGTCCCTCCGAATCTCTACGAGCTCAGCTTACTCGATGAAGTCTCGTATCCGTGCTTCTCCCTTGGCGGCGACTTGGCGGTATGGACACGATCGTATCGTGTTCTTAGCATTCCTACATCGTCCCGAGGGATGATAAGTGAAAGGTGGGTTCAGCTTACTTGTTTTGTTCGACTGGGCACCTTAAACTCCATAGTATTCATTAAGTATCACAGCTCCGTATTCCATATTCAACTCACCGAATGCTCCGCGCTGACTTGCTAAGGTAGCATGGCCAGTGCAGTCAGAAGGCCTCGAATACAAGGTTTAGGGAACCGGATGATGGCGTTAGCGAGGGTGTGATATAGGAGGGACTTCACTAGTCACCTCGCAGTAGTGAAAGTCTCTAATAATACTACGCATGTGCCTACCGATGCCCAATAAACCAACCGCAACCTCGAGCATACCTTCCTCAGCCTCCACCCCTGGAACTGAGAGAGGGGCCTCCTCGCCGTTCTTAGCGTTGCCGAAGATGGTTCTCTGGACGTTCTGTATCTTATGTAGCTGAGTAGCGCTCGCGACACAGGGCCTCTACATGCTTGCTTAGAAAGTTTGACTTTTGGGAGGGTTCCGTAGCAGAACTTCAGAAGACCTGGCGGTAGGGCGATAGGGCATGCGCTTGGTAGATCATTCGAGACCGCAACGAAGATTACAGCAACACGCATGCTCCGTCACGCGTCAAGCTTTACAAGAGCTGGAGAGCTGAATGATGCATCTCATTGAGCACTTAATTCAGTTGACGGGAAGACAATCCTGGCTTATTGAAGGGTCGAACCTTCCACTCGCCGTTTGGTATAGGTATGGCCCTAAGTGCGGGCTCTTGAGCAAGTATACATCTTTGTAGATGGAATGTCGACAACGTCACAGCTTCCATGGGCATGACGATACCGACGCATACTGACGCCGGCCAGAGCACCTCATTACTTTCGCGTGTTATCTTTCGCCGCTCGGATGTTAGTTTAGGAAGAGAAAACCGTCGAACATACACTAGGGAAGAGGGACAATACATATAATCGACATCGACTTGGCCCGCCGCTTATAGGAGATTCCTTGCCTTCTCCGCGGACACTCAGAAAAGATCCCGACCTCCCCAAGAAGTTTGAGTAAAGCTTTCTCGCACTATTCCCCAGAGACTTTTGATCGATTGGAACGATGAAGCCTGCCATCATTGAATTGCACACGTTCACCTGCATGAAATCGACGGAGGACGGGGGAAGGTACCGCATTGCTACCTAATGAACGTTCTCATTGGCGACAGCTACGTCGGGGATATCTCGTCAACGATGACAGTTGCAGCCTGAAAAGAAAAGAAACGCTTTTCCATCTTCTCGCTCTGATCATGATCAAGGGCGAGTAAATTCACCGACATGCGAAACTGGACAGTCTTGGTTCATAGCCTCGTCGAATCGCAGGCCATGGAATCGCCACTGTCGCCACTGAGTGTGATTGATTGGATGTCGCTTCTGTGAGCTTGGTTCGTACTAGATGAGCAGCGCACCAATGCGGTCGCTAGGCTTCGAGGAGCATTTGCCTCCGAGCCCCTGGCAATTCATAATTTGCTTCTCATCCCACCAATGGCAACGTTGTTGATCAACAAAAACCGAGCTACCCACGCTCAGACAGAACCATTAGAGTATAAGCTTATCTACCTCATCCCATGCTTAAGATGATGCGATGCGAAAAGGCTAGACATAACGGATGCCAATCGAAGTCGCACCTCATGATCCACGTGAAAGGAGTAAAGGAGTTTCAGGGGACACCTCCGTCACTTTATATTTAGTCAACGGAAACG
>JAPEVF010001170.1:0-13022 GCA_029747585.1 Pleurotus djamor | reverse complement strand
GGAAACCAGGGAGGACAAGGCAACGGCAACGGGAATGGCAACGGGAATGGCAATGGCAATGGCAATAACCAAGGCGGTGGGCAGAATGGGCAGAACGGTGGTGGACAGAACGGGCCATCGCAGTCGACGACGTCGAGTTCGTCGACTATCTCCATCCCCCAGACTGCTGCTGCAGGCGGCATCACCATCACCCAACCGCCTCAAACGGCCACATCCTTTTTCAAGATCGCACCGAACCAGCTCATCACTTTTGGCTGGAATTTCACTTCGCTCTACGTTACACCGACCTCTCTGACGGTTCATGCGGTCGCTGACAACGGCAACACGTACCCTGTCGGGCCAACCGATGGGATCATTCCGGGGACGGCGACCGAAGTGGTCTGGGATGTATACTCGTACCAGCAGCAGCAAACGAATCTTCCGCTTGCTCAGACCGGATACACGTTGACGATATGGGACGATCGAGGACCAAACAGTCCTAGGATTGGTGGCTATATGGAAGCCAACAGTGCGCTGAAATTCGCATTGTATACTCCACAGTCGTATACGCCAATAGCCAGCGGTGAGTAATTCTTGTAGGATTGGCAATGTATGGTCATGCTCATTTATGCCCCAGGATGGAGTTGTGCGGCATGCTCGGGTGCTTTGTCACAATACGCAGCCAATCCAGCGTTTCTGGGTGTAATAACCACGTTCATGCTCATATTCCTCTCCGGTTTCAGCCTTCTTCGTAGCACGAGATGATCCATCTTGACTTCCCCTTCTGAAACCAGTTTTTATAATCGGACGGACAATAATCGTTTTTTCCTGGACTTCGCCAGTTGCTCTGGTGTTTATTGGGCTTGTAACCGCTTTTTTGCATCACATTATTATTCTTGTTTTCCGCATCCACCCTCTTTATCCTACCCATGGACATTCCTGACCCAAGACCATGTTGACGTATTAATGATAATAGACACACTCCCATGGACGTCTGGTGACCCGCGTATCTAAGCGCTAGAAGCTCAAGGCCTGTAACCTTATCCCAGCCAACAATGGCCTATCTCATATATACACCTGTTCCTGTTCCGCTACTTTGAACCTTCTCTTTGCCCCCCAGGCGGAACGGGGCTGTTAGAAAAGTACCATGGTCATGTTCTCATATTTCGCTCATCGTCGAGCCTGGTGTGTATCCCCTCGTTGTCTTCAGAGTCGTCCGCTGACTTGGATGCTTGTGAGTAGCCGGGAAAAGCAGAGAGAGCGTCAAGAAGCCATCAACAAACTTGACCCCACCTTTCGTGGCCCTCTCACGTCAGAAGATACCTCAATACTCGCCAAACCAATTGCAGAACTTGTCAAGAACGTCCACGCGAACGAGCTTTCCTCGCTCACCATCCTCAAAGCTTACACGAAGAAAGCCCTCGCGGCACATGCGAAAACCAACTGTCTCACAGAAATCCTGGTTCCATCCGCTGTGGAATGGGCGACGAATCCTCGATTTGGCAAGGAGCTGGGTGTCAACAAGTGGGAATCGCGTAACCTCGATCGCCCACTAGCTGGTGTTCCAGTCAGCTTGAAGGATACGGCCGGAGTGGAGGGCTACGACTCATGCATTGGGTACTCTGCTTGGGTAGGAAAACCAATGAAACGAAACAGTGCCATGGTTGAATTGCTCTTGGATGCTGGAGCCGTACCTTTCGTCAAAACCACTATCCCGATCACCCTTCTATCCTTTGAATCCACTTCGGACGTCTTCGGCATCACTACAAACCCGTTCAACAAAGCTTACTCACCCGGAGGCTCCTCTGGGGGTGAAGCCGCCCTTCTTGCTTACGGTGGTTCGCGAATTGGTGTTGGCACGGATGTCGCTGGAAGTGTCAGAGTCCCCGCCCATTACTGTGGTATCTATTCGATTAGATCCTCCGCACAAAGGTTCTTGAAGGCAGGGAACGCGACGAGTATGCCTGGACAAGAGGGTGTACTCCCGGTGTACTCCCCCATGTCCCGTACGTTGGAAGACCTGGAGACTTTCTGGGAAGCAGTTATGTCTATGAAACCCTGGTTATATGATCCTTCGGTAGCTGCCCTTAATCTTTACCCCATGTCTGTCACTGAACAATACGTTTGTAGGTCTTACCTATCCCATGGCGTAAGTTCACCTTCCAGGGCAAGCGAGCACCCAGGTGGGCAGTCCTTTGGGACGATGGTGAGTGTGATTTCCCGCTGTCCCCCTTACCCCTCTAACCAATTCATCTTCTCAAGGCGTTGTGAAACCATCGCCGGCTTGTCACAGAGCCCTTCAGACGGTTGTCGACGTTTTAGTCAAAAGAGGTCACGATGTCATCACATTGTAACTTTCACGCACTCGTGCCCTCGCGACAATATACTGACAGTATACTAGGAACGACGCCCCATCTTGCGCTGAAGGTCTCGTCTTGGCATCCCAACTTCTGCTAGCAGACGGAGGTACCTTGGATCGTATTCTCGACGCCCGGCATAATTAACCACCGGTTCTTTTTACTCAGGAACATCTGCGAACAAACCTATATCATTTTGGGAACACAACGACGCAGGAATGGTTCAAGCTAACCGCATGTTTGCCGTTCCCCACTTCGTCCGCCGCCTGTACGCACTGTTTATCCGGTACATCAAACGCGACGCTCTCTACGCCGATTTGATCGACGGGTGGTACGAGAAGACTATGCCGGAGTATATGGCCCTTGTTGCGAAGCGGGAGGAATACAGGATGAAGTGGTTCGAGAAATGGCAAGAAGGAGAATGGGATTATATTCTTACTGTTCCGAACGCGTTGCCTGCTGTCCCTCATGGTGGGATGAAACACGGCTGGATGAGCTGTGGGTATACTTTCTTGTGGAATCTGGTACGTAGTTTGTCCCAAGCTTCCATTGACCGGAGCCACTCAACTTGACACTCAACTCCAGCTCGACTACTCCGCTGCTGTTTTCCCCGTCACACATGTGAGCGGTATCCAAGATCGCCTCGCTCCCGGATTCAGAGCTCGGAACGCGGTGGAGAAGTATGCGTATAGAGATTACAATTCTGTTGCCATGAGTGGTCTCCCAGTTGGTGTCCAACTTGTGGGGAGACGATTGGAAGAAGAAAAGGTTATGGAGGGTATGAAGATCATTGAGGAGGCGATGAACGCAGAAGGGTTGACGTATGAGTACTTGAGTACCTGAAAGAGTAACTGTATGTCACCTTGCTTCAGCAAGGTCTCCTCTTTTCTTAGAATCGCTTCTTTTGTCAGGTATCACCTTTTTAGGCCGAAAAAGACCCTTATTTTGGGCGTTCTACGAGCGCTTGTTTACCATAGAGGGACCGTTTCCTTTTGAAGTAAAAGTGCGTCGTCTTGGCGTTGCCTTCCTTTTTGGGCTGGGATAGCTGCGTTCGTGCTTGGTTCATGCTCCGTGTTTTTTTTTGAACTTCTCATCGTTTTCGTCTGACTTATGAGAATGACGTATCGATCTTCGCCTTGCAGTGTTGCCCGTAAGCGACGTTTCACGGCCTTACTCTTGAGAACGTTCGTTCTTTCAAGTTTCCAGCAGTCTGAGCCTCAGCCATTTTTGGTGCGATAAATTTTGGGACGCTGCTTCCAACGCGACTCACTTCGATTGGTTCCACAACCATCGTGTGGATTTGGGGTCAGTGTCCCTCATTCTCTTGCGTCTCTGCACGCGACGACTCCATTTGTTTGTGTTCTCCCCCTTATGATCATCATCGGATGCATTTTTATGTTGTGTACTTTGCTCTTTGTAAGTCCACGAAGTCAGTACCTCTAAGTGTACGTCCTCTCGCGTTATCTCTTTGTTAGGTAGTGCCGCAAGCTTTTCGTTGGCTTTCAGGGATCCCATACATCGGGCGCACTCAGGCTGACGTTGACCGCGCTCGTACCTCTATGAATTGCTTGGTGATTCCTCTCGAGCCTCTACAAGGCCGCCTTCCCGCTCGCATTCTTCCCAAGGGGTCTCTTGTTGGGCTGTGGCCGTTGTCGTGGATGATGCCAAGACCAACACTGATGGCGCAGGAAACAACATCGTCTTCCTTGCCGCCGCTGTTAAGTAGTTTTGTTAGTACTGGTAGCTGTTGATCTACCTTTTGTAGAAGACCTATTGTGTTGCTTCCCCTTGATCTGGGCAGAGCTACATATACATTGTGCACTGTCTTTGGGTTGTGTCAAATCTATGATCACGTATTCCAACTTTCGTCCCTGCAACTGGTAGTCTGTGAAATTGTTGTGAAAGCGTACGCTGCGGTCAATGGTGTCTGTTTTTGCCTGACTTTTCCGCTTTACTCGTAGCCTCGACTTTCGCTTTCATGGGAAACATTGGTCACTCGTCAGCAGCCAAGTCGTGCCATAACTGTATCCCTGTGTCTAGCCAAGGCAAAACTGAAGCAAGGTGATCCCCCTGGCGCTCACTAGCGCCGCCTAGTTTTGTATATGTTGTGTGCGTAGTATGTAAGTATGTTTCTTTCCATTTTATCTCTTGCGAAGCACTGGCTGACCATGGACGCCCAGTTCCTGGGTCGCGGATAGTTGAACGCACTTAGGATGTACACTAAATGGACACGAAGGGGAAGTAAGCAAACCATTCAGGCATTATGCAGCAAGAACTCTGTGCTTGCGAGCTATTTAGATGGTCTCGGCTGATCCTCAATGACGTTCCGTATTCCTTGTTTCCAAACCCCAAGCTCCTTCTCAATCGCCGTCAAAGTCTGGCGAATGTCTTTACCAACCAATCCTCCTTCGTTAGTCTTTCCAAACCCTACTAATAGTTCCTTGTGTGCTTGAAGCAAGGTATCGTAAGCTAACTTGAGTCGTGGTGGTCCGGAGGGAGGGTACGATGGAACGACTCCGTAAGATTGCGGTAATGGGTGACCATTCTGATCATCAGGTCCTTTCGGCGCGGGCTCATCCACCACAAGCAATTTACCCAACTCAGCAAGGGCAATAGCTCGAATCGGGTGACCTTCGTGTAGAACCGAAGCCAAGCCAGTGACATGTCGATTAGCAGCGCGTATGGCATTATTGAGGACGTCTTGCGCGGCTTTCCGTTCTTTCTCACTGGTAGTGAGTTCAGAATTGAAGCTCTCGTTGAACGAGGTGATGAGAAGTGTCTGTTGAAGGTGAGACATCGCTAGCAAAGGGTGGGAGGATGGGGTAAGGCCAGCGGAGACTAATATCGGAATGAGATTGTTGACGAGCTGTTGGGACTTCTCCGGGTCTGGGAAGGATATTCAGAAGGTTGCAAGGGTTTTGTGATTGGGTATATGACACACCTTTGACTTCAAGCGCCGTAGCTTTGTCTAGACCCTCTTGACTGACACGAACAGCGTCGTTGACAGCCTCGGTGGATTTTACTACAGCGTTGCATTTGTTGCAGCGGACGATGTCATTGTCTTGAATTACAATGAGGTCAACCATAATCTTCAACATGGAAAATGATTACCGCTGATTGGCAGAGGGCAAATCCCGCCACAAGATTTGGGACACCACATGGCGGCTCGTGGGTCGACACCATCGATTGAACACAACTTGCACTTGCAAGTGAAATTGTACGTCTGTTGCAGTGCTGCTTGTCTCATCGACTTGGGCACCCTGGTGTCGATGTAAGCGGTCAACACCTGATTTGACTTGATGAGACATTCACAGTGATAGGCAAGAACGTTTCTGACCTCTTCGCCAGCGGATATAGGTCGGATGGCAATAATCTGCATTTGTGGCTCTTTGTCTGGCGAATCACTGACACGAGGGAATACTATGACTGCATTCGGATCGCACGAGTGGTTGATCAGAGCAACGGGTGGCGAAACGCAGACGCCAATTGGTTCTAAAGAAGGTGAAGAGACGTTAAAGGCATTTGTTGTGAACTATCAATTACGTGTAAGAGAGACATATAATGCTCGAAGTGGTCACGTACTCGGGATAGGATATCGACAAGACCACCAGCAGAGGTGATTCCAAAAGTGGACAATTCCTCTGGGGATGATACGCCCAGGTAGCGCACAAGGGAATGAGCTAAGTGGGTATGAGATTCAATAGCTGAGGGAGACATTGAACCAGAGCGGTCTAAAAATTACACATCAGCGTAGTTCGAGAGCAAGCATGGATAGAATACCGACGCGATATCATGGCATCCACTTCCATCGTCTACGTTGGTTTTCAACCGTTAAGCATTGTTTTGAGCCGAGGAAAGGAGTACTCACCCAGCTTTTCGTGGGGCCAACTTTCTGTCTTTTCCACAGCAATCTTCCTAAGCATCGAATCGCATCGCTTGGGATAGAGACGTCCTCCGATGGGGCTGCCGCAGCCCACTCTCTCAAGGCTTTACACTCCGTCTTGTGAAGAGACCAATCTCGTTGTTGGCAATCCTAAGTTCAAAGGTTCAGCAACCAAAAGTCAGAAGACGGCAAGAGACTTACTGAGCTGCAGTACCATACAGCCCTACACAAAGTGCATCTTTGTAGCCTTTGAGAGCCGGAAGGGCCGAAACAAGCAGAACAATAATCGGATAGATGTTGGCTCGAAAGGACGGTGATGTGTGGTTTACACGCAAGTAGCGTGGTTCCTGCTTCAAGATCAGACTCGATGAAGGACAAAGAAGGATTGCACTAACCCGGATATACAGGACACTTCGCCCATAACCCTCTGCCATCCTCCTCCGTTTTGCGGATTTCTAAGGTGTTTGGGAGACACGAGTATAACTGCGGGGCAAAGTCCTGATCGTTCGAGGGCAAAGACAAAGGCTCCGGTGAGGCACCTGACGCGATCTTGGGTGCTACGTACGATTTGGACTCTTTCCCCTTCCTTGAAGTTCGCAATTCTGCAAAGCTCGACATGGTGAGAGTTGAAATTGAGGTTTGTGAGGCGCTGGCGCACTTCATCCTCGTCCAGGGGCTCCGAAACTGTGTAGGCCGTCAAACCAACGCGGACACGATGAGATTGTACAACACGTATACAGATGCGAAACACAGAGTAATGATGTTACATACAAAATAACTTCAATCTCGTAGCACCTACAGCTTAGATACTTTTTGTCTGTCAGATTACAGTCAAGATGCCAACCCCCACTTCAACTCCATTGCCTCAGTCACTTTCAACAACGTATCATTCAACGACTTCTTCACCCACCCCGATCCGTCAGGGCTTTTCTTCCAAACACTTTTGTACTCAAACTGAATCTCTTTCAATGTCGGACATGGCTTCTTCCATGTCATGATCAACTCTTTCACATCCTCCTCGTCTGCGGCACCAGGCCCCAGACTGTCATCGTGGATCGTATAGATTTCACGATCCAAGTGACGAGATTGGCCCATATGTTGGTTAATCTCGCGGAGGAGCACCGGTTTGAAGACACGAACTGTCTCAAGTTTGGGGAAGTTGAAGAGGAATCGATGCGCCATACTGAGTAGCGTGTACTAATAGACGAATGAGTATAAGTCATACCAAAAAANCAAACACCCAGACAAACCTCAGTTGGATTATTCACCACATAAGTCATGCACAGTTCTCGTAAGTTGGAGAACTTGTCTGAGATCACGTACAGGATCTCATCCTCCCATGCGGGAAGGAGGAATCCCAGACTTTGCAATTGAGGACAAGAATTGGCAAGGGCCTCGATGCAAGCGGTGAATGGCTGGTGGTACCGCATAACATCGGATACGTGAACGTGGGTCAGCGGCCTTCCGAGGAGGGCGTAAACCGCCGACAACGGAGCCGAGAGGTGTGTGAGCCGAGGAAGGGCGGCTGCAGAGATATGGAAAGCGTGCAGCTTGTTGGTCAAAGTGAGTTTAGTAATCGTGGGCATTTGGAAGAGGAACAAAGCAAGCGCGTCAGTATATAGTCTGCGCGAAAGGTTGTCTTGCTTCGGCCACAGGTGTTCGTGTGGCATCCGAATGTCAACCTCGGTCAGCTTCGTTGAGAGGGTGTATTCATACCCTATCGCATTGTCCGTGTGGGCGAAGAAGAGGGCGGATTTACGGGTCCAGTCAATTTTCATAGTCCTGATGTTGGAGGCGGTACACAGAAGATATGGCGTTAAGAGCATGTGCATCATATCGCGCCGATTATACATGTAGCTGAAGCATCTCAGCGTCAGATCGGTGATGGGAAGGTTGGCGAAAGACGAGAGCATGCTATCGGTGTAGGTCAAGGCAGGTAATGTGCAATATTCAATGGAAAGGCGACGTAGTTGTGGCAACGAAAATATGGTGTGATAGACGGACTCGGGAATCGACGAGTCGAAGAAGGACAAGTCGGTGAGGCGGGTGAAGGAGGTGATTCTTGGGCCCATGAAGGCATTGGAGATGCAGAGCGGTCCGGGCCTGTCTGCGTCCACGGAGGGGAATCCTGTAATGCCTATTGACATTGAAGGAAGAAGGACATGAAGAGGTGGGGGTTGTGGGTAAGTTTCGTATCCAAGTTGGTGAGCTGTCAGTTCATTGACCAAGGTTACAGTCGTCTGACTGATGCGATGTGTGTGCAGGATATCGTCCTCTGCCAAACCCGCGTGATGGGCAATGACCAGGGACTTTGGGACCTCGCTCAACGACGCCACTTCTGTGTTGCCTCCTTGCCATACGAACAGATTCTCCGCGGTATGAACCGGATGAATCCACTGGATACGTCGATAGATAGGCCTCAATGCCATTGCGTAAAATCGACGACAAGTGAGCAGAAGGTGGATAAGGTCATTGGGCGACTCGACCAGGTCAAATACGTGGATCCATAGTTCGTTCGGAAGGTCTTCGTGGTGTACAGTGTTGCACATCAGATTTCGAAATCGCGTCGCCGATGTTGGGGTAGGTCAAGATGGTGGGAGGAGAAAAGAACTCATGAAACTCAAGGATCTTTGTACTCCGATTATGGCTAAACCACACGTGATAATTAGCACGCGTTTCGTGTCAGGGGCCACCATTAAACTTCTCAAGTTCCCTCCGGCCAAGGCTTGGATCTCCATTTGAAGAGTATTTCGGGATTGTTTTGAAAGGCAACCTCGGAATTTCGTCTGAAGATAAATCCATTCCTGCCCCAAGAGCCTGAAACGCAAAAGTAGCACCCACGTCACAGAGGAATAGGGGCAGCCCAAATCTCCTGTAATGCCCCTAAGGAGGCGGGACGACGGACCCACAGATCGTTGGACGGGGCAATCTCTGTGTCATTGTTCCTTTTCTCGCGTCAATCAAATTTCTCTATCGCGGCATCCACCAGGTAGCAAGTGGAAGCATCAGATAAATAGGCACCTATGAGGTCCTTGCGAGTAAATCCGCCCCCTTTCGCATTATCATAATGTTGGGACAACGACACCAGGTTTACCTCATTGCCAGAGTTATTCCGCATGACTCGACCAGCGGAGAGGCCCTGTATCGCTCACTGGGAGGCTTTTATGATCAGCGGTGCTATGATCAAAGGCCGGTACAGGGCACTCGTCGCTTCATCAACCTTATCAGCCAGCCACAGAATGCTGCAGTTATCCGATTCGAAGTCGGTGCTCTCCAAGGAAGGTACAGCAAGCAGAACGGATTAGATCCTGCCTTCCTCCGGATTCCTTGTCCGTACCTTCTGTACGTGCTCGCAATGGCCTGGAACTTTGACGTCGAGGCCGAGACATTCCTGCCTGACTTGAATGGGTATTCCGTTGAAACCCATCTCATTGGAAGTGATCAAGAGAGTTGGTCTCAGCGTGAGTTTCCTAGATATGCTGCTTAGTCGACGCTAACTTGCGTGTTGATCATCGGGCATAGCAAATGACAATGGCATCACTGTCATCGACGTTTCGGACCCAAGCAATCCCGCGTACTGCCATGTTATCCGAGACTCTGGCATCGTCTCCGGAGAACAGTATATCAAGATCCACTACCCAGAACCCTTGGATAATTTTGAAGAGTCCGACAAAGTCTATCTGTCACAATCCATGAATTCCTTGAGAGGTGTTCGCCTTCTCACTCGGTACATCCTCTCCGAAGTGTGGCCTTTCGAATACCTCAAATCACGACCAACTCCCCCGTCTCAAGTTGTGGCAGGGATTAATCAAAAACTCAGCAGTGTCCTCTACAAGATTACGAGAAGGTCGTTTAACATTGAACTCACTACAACGGCTGTCAAGGAGGACTTTGAACCCATTTTTGCCCTCTTGGGGTGCAGGGGATTCACCGACGCCGAATTCACGGGGTTGATGAAGTTGCTGGCTGCCGACTATGAACTTCACGGAGAGGTCCTCGACAAGGAGGAGGACCTTGAAGCAGTCGGGGAGTCGCCTGTACAGACTGACCTAGCTTTGATCCCATCGGGACACAGGGAATTCACCCTCATCAAAACTGAATTCCCGCCGCTCACCAAGCCGCTGGACCCCGATGCGGAGGTTGTTGACCTCTCCGGAAGAACGTTCACCGACGCTGAGCTCGCTACTCTCCTCCTTCATTGCAAAAATCTCAAGTCAGTCAACCTCTCAAATACACAGGCCACGGTCGACGTCGTAAAGGAGAATTTGACTGCAAATCCTACCATTTCCGACCTGAACCTTCTTGGAACGTCTATCTCCGACAAGGAAATATTGGACTTGCTTGCCAATGAGCCAAAACTCTTTTACCACATGGATAGCCTGCTACACCCCGTCTTTCTTTCCTTCCATGACTATACACCTTACAATGCCGCATTCTGGTTCCCTCATCCTCCATCAATCTTCGCAGGAAGCGCTTTCCCCGCACTTCCGTTCTTCACACCTCAGCGAATCATACAGGCATTTACCGACTACCTGACCCCCTTCAGAAATCGACCTATCGATTCGTATGACCAGCATCTTGGGCTTTTCGCCTCAGCTTGTATGTCTTACGGGCCACGCCCTGAAGGGAGCAAGTGGGGTGAGAGATTCATCTCCATCATCCCTGGAGATCGCCCCCGCTTTGGCCCGCAGGGAGCGTACGTCTTGGCTATCATGCCGAATAGTCCCAGGTCCTCCTATGCCTTTCTGCGCATGGTTAATAGGAATGGACCGGATGGTATACCAGCTCTGGACCGCGAATTCTGCATGGGTGTCAAAGATTTCATTGATTTTCTCGTTGAAGAAGGACGGCCTGCTCCCACCAAGCAATCCATATCCAAATTGATCAAGCTCATAAATCGAAAGCACTTGAAGCGTATGGATGCCGATGAATTCGAGAAATTCGAACATATCGTCATTACGAGTCTTGCACTGTTCGAGGGAGCTTATATGAGATCTTGGGCCCCGTAGCGTTCGTACAAGTATATAAACAGCTACTCAGCCTATCTGAGTATCACAGTCTCTATGAACAATCCTTGTGAGAGCTTCTCTCTATACTCGTTGAGTCGACTTAACACCCTGAGCTCTCACTTGACTCAGCCCTATAGAGTAGCCCCTGTAATACTCTGTCACCTATTTTATTCAAGCACCCATAGTCCCTTCTCCCTTCCCTTCGGCAGGACTACGTTCAGCCATCTGCTTTTGGTTACCCCCGCTGACAATGTCATGGAAGCGCTAGGCTGCATGACACTCGGACAAGGACCAACCGAAGGGCCAGATCACGCCAAACTCCTGAAAGGTGCTTGCCATCTTCGGTCACTTCCCCTGTGATTCTCCTAAGAGAGTGAGACTTGGGACCCACAGATGCGTTGGACGGGGGTAATCTTTGTACATCATTGTTCCTTTCCCGTGTCAGTCAGGCTCTCTCTATCGCAGAAGCCATCAAGGAATAAGCTGGAGCATCGGATAAATGGGTGCCCATGAGGACTTTCACCATAGTTTTGCCCCCCCTCTCTGGCTCTCGCTATCGCCACCATGGGACAGCAACATCAAGTTTACCTCATTGCCAAAGTTGTCCCTCATGGCTCAACCGATGGAAAGCCTCAGTATCAGTCACTAGGTGGCTTTCACAACCAGTGGTGCTTGGCTCGACTCCCGGTACAGGCCACTCGTCGGTTCATCGACCTTGTCAATCAACCGCAGAATGCTGAAATCATTCGATACGAGATCAACGCTATCCAGGGAAAGTATAACCTAAAGAGCAGAGTTAAGCCTGTCCTACCCCAGATTCCTTGCCCGTACCTCATGTACGTTCTTGCCATGGCTTGGAGTTTCAAGGTCGAGGTTGAGGAACCCCACTACTTGAGTGGGCATTCCGTCGAGCCCAACCTCATCGGAAGTAGTCGAGGGAGCTGGTCGCAATGTTAGTGAGCTGTTGGATACGCCTAATCTCGTCTCTGACTTATAGGTTTTGCAGCTAATGACGACGGCATCACTATCATCGATGTTTCTGATCTAAGCAACCCCGCATACTGCCACTGTGTCATCCAGCAACCACGCGCTCTCTCCGCAGAAGAGTACCTCAAGATATACTATCCAGAGGCTCCGGAAGGGCTGGGCGACTTCGATAGATTGGATCTACGCAAAACAATTGATTCCATGGCCGGTGTTCCCTTGCTCACTTGGGACATCCTCTCCGAAGTATGGCCTCGCGAATATCGGAAAGGATGGCGGCCGCCCTCCCAGACCCAGACTGTGGAAGCCGTTCATAGCGGTCTCACCCCAAAACTTTCGGAGACATCCATTGACGTCGATCTCGCTGAGATGTTTCTGAAGTTTCCTGAAAGAGCCGACCAAATCTTGGTCGCCTTGGGACGCAAGGACGAGCTTACCCATGCTAAACTATCGTTGTTTACCAAGTTGCTGGTGGCGAATCCAAGCAGAGAGGTCTTCGACCTGTCTGGATGGGTGCGAAACCCCGCTGAACTCACGTCCCTCCTCGTGAATTTCACGAAGCTCAAGTCAGTCAACCTTTCGAATACGCAGGCCACGATCGACACTATAAAGAAAATGTTGACGGCAAATCCCACCATTTCTACCATGAACTTGCTTGGAACCTCAATCTCTAACGAGGAGATGTTGGACTTGCTTGCGACTGAGCCCAAGCTTTTTTACCATATGGATGTCCTCTTACATCCAGTCTTCCTCTCTTTCCACAAGAGCGCACCTTATGACGCCGCGTTTTGGTTTCCTCCACCTGGGTCG